>JBCFYV010004934.1:0-19216 GCA_039000515.1 Timema cristinae
TTTATCTTGCTGACCAGGGTACTTATGGACATTTTCCAAATCCCTACGTTGGCATGCAAGACATTGCAGACAAAGGGATAATCAAGGTTGTCGATGAGGCTTTGACAATTATTGACCCTTCAAGCAGGCCTACCGCTTCATCTAAGTTTTGACATCGACTGTCTAGACCCGTTGGAAGCGCCAAGCACAGGCACACCAGGTATTTATTACTATTTTTACATTTATTATAAGGTAAAAAAATGTAAATATAATCTATCAAAGGATTTTTTTCTTATAATTATAACTGCTCAAGTTTCATGTTGAAGACATAAAGAATTAATTAACTCAAATGTTAACGGGAGACATACATTTTGCCAAGGTATTTGTTAGAAGTGAGCGATGTAAACTTTTTAAATTCGGGGGAAAGTCAAATAGAATTGTATGGAATATTGTTAAAGCCAAATCATAGTTTGAATATTAAAAAAAATTATCACATTACAATATAACTTTAGATAATAAATATAATTTATAAAATAATATATATTACAAACAGGCTTATTATATTTCATCCTAAATTGATAAACCTCAAATAGGATATTTTAAATATTTTCGAAACCTAATCAAAGTTAGAATAGTTTTTGTTAGTTGTTCTCTGCTTATAAAATATTATATTGTGTTTATTTATGTAATTTTATGCACTAAAATAATTTAGAAAAAAGTTTTATTTCACAATTGTTTGTAACATCTCACTCTAAACTGATAAATCATCACAATATGCAATTCAATTACTTCAAATTTTTTCAAGAGTTCTTCTTTATGGATTCTCTTTTCGATTTTTGAGATAGGTATTTCATAATAATCTTGATTTGTTTTGTAAAAAGCTCGATATGGCAATAATTTAACATAATTAAGTTTTATATGTAGCTGTGAATATTTACTTTCTCTTTACCCCCCGAAGAAAAAAGATATGTGGTTGTCAAAAAAACCTAACTTGAGATTTTAATAATGTCTATGTTTCAAGACCTGTTGGAACCGAAAAAGTCAGAGCGAGGGAATTTTGTTTGTTTTTAGTATGCTTTTATTAATTTGCATTTAAATTCATATTTAAATGGCTAGAAGTCGATTTAATGAAAAATTGTATGCGTGCATTATTAACTAAAACCTGCTACATCAAAATTTAAATATATTTTATAGCCATTTAATGTAGCGAGTATAAGATTGGGAAACCCCGTCTCATGAAATTTTAGTGTCTCAAACTAAATTACATATTATTATTATTATTATTATTACTATGGTTTAAAGGCCCATCGAAACATCGAGGTCATTAGGGCCTTGAAATATATGAAAAACATAATAAAATCCATTTTGGGGAAAGAGATAAAACAATCACAATCTGAGACACTCCCTAGGATGCTCAAATGGGCTCTTGGTATAAATTAAGTGATACACCTGCTAAAAAAAACCACAAGTGTATCACTCCAAAAAAAGACAAAACAAACATATTAAAATATAACACGTTAAAATGACAAAACATGTTAAAATGATAATACGTTAAAAAGACAAAACAACATGTCAAATTGTAATAAAACCGTTAAAAAGATCTCAATATGAGATAATATCCAAAAGAGCCACTTTATAAAAGTGACTCAAATGGCATTAAAAAGATCCGCCTGGCGTATAAAACGGAGTAAACAAATAACTCCATCCGCGCTATCGCGTAATAAAAAACGTAGGTCCCCTTTAAAATCAAGAGCCAGGCGGATAGGGGCATAATTACGACACTCCACCAAAATGTGATACACACTCAGAGGAGCATCGCAAAGCTCACACACTGGTGGTGGGTCCCCTCTCAATAAAAACCCATGGGTCAATGAAGTGTGTCCGACGCGGAGTCTTGTCACGATGACCTCCTCTCTTCTAGACTTTCGTATAGAAGAGGGTCACCGCGACACACCATCCCTGATGGACCGCAGCTTGTTTCTGAGCAGGGGTCGAGACCCACTGCTCGTGCCAGGTGCGTAAGACTCCACGCCGAACATAACCCTTAAGATCTAAAAACATGACACCCAGACTCGCCTCGGAGGCAAGCTCGCTGCCTCCTTGGCTGCCTGGTCCGCCAGTTCATTCCCTGGAAGACCAGCGTGACCAGGAATCCAGCAAAAGGCGAGCCGGGTGCTTAATGAATCAATTTTAAAAATTTGCTCATGTATCATCTGCACGAGGGGATAAATTACATATATTTATGTTAGTTTTTCTTGCCTGTCCTTGGTTTGGCGGGTAAACCAAGCCACAGATGTGTATTTCGTCCCTTCTACCCAATGGGTATCGATTGTTTCAGTCCGCGGGGTTATGTGCATGCGAGATGGGATACAGCTGATAGAACAAGTCCACCGCACCGGCCGCCTATCAATTGAATTTTATTTATTTTTTATCTTTCCATGTTGTTTGTGATATTAATTTTTGAGTTTAACTAAATTAATATTTAGCAAAACATATTCCGAAATTTGTGTCGTCTTTTAAATATATTATTTAGAAATAATTTATGAATTAAACAGGCTGCGCCCTCCAGCTTCTAAAGTGACGAGCCGCCACTGGTCTTCGCACTAAAAATATTGCTAAACAAAATCATTTAAGGTCATTTACATACATATAAGTCAATATTAATTCGAAAAAAATCTGAAGTAATTGAATTTTAACTTGATTTATCAGATAAAAACAAAATAATTTGGCCTACAAATCATTGTTATGCGATAAAACGTTTTATATGTAAGTTTACTGCATAAAGTTTTATATATACCCAAATAAAGCGTTAAATCATTAACCGAAAAAATGCAAATATCGATTCAGCTTCGAGGAAATCTCATATATTTTACTAAAATTGATAAAGTGTACTTCACACACCCCTAAAAAAGTTTGCAAAAAATTGTTTCAAATAACGAAAACTTCACAATAACTGGTGTCTGATATTAAGAGAAAGAGATTTCCCAGTATATGTGTTTTGTTTTCTGGTCAAAATATATGGTATTTTACTATAGTAGGCCTATATTTAATAAAAGTTGTGTAACGCTCTCCTAACTTCTTCTGCTGCCAATCTATCAGACAAGTGGTACCGCAATTAAATGGATACAATTCAGGATTTTGTGGGTATAATGCAAATATTTCTAGTGGATACAATTCAGACTTTTTATTTGTGGTGCTTGTTTAAGAAATGTCTGAATGGATACAATTCAGTCATCTCGATAGAACTAGCTCAAGATAGGGATAGGGTGTAATGAGATGGACTGGATAGAACTAGCTCAAGATAGAGATAGGATGTAATGAGGTGGACTGGATAGAACTAGCTCAAGATAGAGATAGGATGTAATGAGGTGGACTGGATAGAACTAGCTCAAGATAGAGATAGGATGTAATGAGGTGGACTGGATAGAACTAGCTCAAGACAGGAATAGGTGGCGTACTTGTAAGTGTTGCAATGAACTTTCGAGCTCCCAGTGCTATAGTATGAGTAAGCAAATTAATTGATAGTATTTAAATGAGGCAATAGCACTGTAGTCGGTGACCTGGTGGTCTAGGGGTAAGGTGTCAGACTTCTATGCTGGCGGCCGGGGTTCAATCCTCGGTCCCGGCAAAAATTTATCTGATTACCAAACCCTTCCTTCACCTCTGACAAGACATCTTGTGAATGTGGAGAATGCCAGGCCTCCACCGTGGTTCGGATTCCACGTTAAACTGTAGGTCCTCCATTTTATCTCACAATCACCCTACCATTACACATTAGCGTAAGTGCGTATAACCCGAATGGGTAGTAAGACGCGGTGCTAATAATAATAATAATAGCACTGTAGAATGTTTAAAAATTGTTCTTTCAACACAAGGCTGGTTTATTTACTTGATTTATTGGGTAGAGTGAGTTTATTACTATAAAGATATGAGAAAACGACAGCGAAAAATCATATTTAGGAAAACCACCTATATTCCATTTGATCATTATTCAAACCTCAACCTACCTATCACCAGCAATCTAGTCTATGAGGGACTGACGCCTGAGACTTATTGACCACCAGGACTAGTAGCATTTGGATGTTCAACCCATGTTTTTATTGATTCTGTATAATTTGCTTTCCCCTGAATATGTTATCGTGTGTTTTCAGGCCATAAACCACCATTCCCTCCAACTCGAGGTTGCAGTAGTTACAGTAATTGCAGTAGATGCAGAACCACCCCATCAAACAGAACCACCCCATGAATCAGGAGGATCATCACACACACCAAAAAGCACCACAAAACGTATGTACATGATTAAATTTGTTAAAGGATTATTTGTATAAATATAACAATACTTAAAGAGAAATAAAATATCATCTTCAAATAAACTATAAGGTAAATAATGTTTATTTAAGATAAAAAGAAACGATATAAAGACAAGTCATTCAAACTTTCATTTAGGCGCAATATATTTTAAGGCCTTTTTATATTAAGATAGCATACACACAGTAAAGCTTGTATTTTTTTTAAAAATCATCAACTATAAGATTTCTAAGAAAGTCAGATAAATTCTTTAATTATAATTAGATAGTGACTTTTTCCAATTATTATTATTATTATTATTATTATTATTATTATTATTATTATTATTATTATTATTATTATTATTGGACCAGAGGCTGTGCTGCCGGCCTGGGACAGGGCGTAGGCCAGTTCATCTTTGGTAAAGGGGGAGTAATAATCCTCCCCCTGACTTTGGCCAAAATCAATAGCATGGCGCTCGATGTTCCGCTTATAAACTGCGAACTCGTTAGTGTAGCTCGCAGTGCTAGAAATAGCGGCGAACATCGAGCCCAATACATTAACGACTTCCTCAGGGGAGGAGACACGTGAACCGTTAGACATGAGGGCAGGTATATTGTTATTGGAATTGTTGATATTACGTAATTTACGGATATTATCCCAAACCTTAGGTGTGGGGGTGGATATTGTAAGGGTTGAAATAAATTTTCTCCAAGACTCTCTTCTGCTTTCACGAATGATACGGCGAGCTCGAGCACGTAGAATCCGGAATGACTCAAGGTTCTCCAAAGTAGGACGTCGGTGAAAAAGACGTAGGGCCCTTCGACGGTCAGAAATAGCCAACCGACACTCCTCGCTCCACCAGGAACGGGACGGTGGCGCGGATTTGGCGAGGATTTAGGGATGGAGGCCCTCGCCGCCGCGATGACCGTCGAAGTAAAATACTCAGTCTTAACATCGACGTCAGGAGAAGGGGATTCGTGGAAAACGGCGAGCTCGCGGAATTTATCCCAGTCGGCACGTTTAATCACCCATTGGGGAACTCGTGCTGTACTTGGGCAATCTAGGAGTGGGGAAAGCAGTACAGGGAAATGATTGCTTCCACATAGGTCCGTATGGACATCCCAAAGGAAGAGGGCAGCGATACCTGGGCTACATAAAGTTAGGTCGATGGCAGAGGATACACCATTAAAAGTGGAGAAGTGTGTCTGGGTCCCGGTGTTCATTAGCACCAGGTTTCCCGAGACAAGAATATCCTCTACCATCCTCCCGCGGGCATCTGTAAAATTAGATCCCCACACCAGGTTATGCGCATTAAAGTCCCCCAAGATGATATAGGGGGCGGGAAGTTGCATAAAGTGGGCCTCTAAGCTCCTCTTTGAAATACGTTCACCTGGCGGGAGGTATATGCAGCATACTGTCATCTCTAAAGCAAGGGAGACTCGGACAGCGATAACTTGGAGATCTGAAACGATGTTAATATTTTTATGATATATATTGCTTCGTGCGAATATAGCCACACCTCCGCTAGCCCGATCAAAGAAAGGCTTGTCGGTACGATAGACATCGTACCACGAAGCATCGGGTTGTCATTTGGGCGGAAGTGGGTCTCCTGCAAACACAAGATGGAAGGATGCAGGGAAGAAATTTGTTGTTTAATTTCCTCTACACGAGCATAGAAACCCCTACAATTCCATTGTAGTAGCGACATAAGTTATTAGTATAAAATTTAGTTATCCTCGCAATTCATGACACTATCTCTTAAAATTAAAAATTGGTTGAGGGCCTTTTTAGGTCCTCTTGCCTTTCCCAGTCTCTCCTGGACCTCCCGCTTTAGGAGAGGCTTCGGTTTACTTTGGAGAGACTGGGTAGTCGGATCCTTGCGCGAAGGCTTTGTTAAGGCCTTCGACGCTTTTTTACTATTATTCTTTTCGGCGGTCTCTCGCTGGTCCTTCTGCAAGGCACCAGTGGGACTCGCCTTTACGGCCTCACCTGTTTCGCCACTCATCCCGGCCTCTGGAGGCCCAGAGGCGAGAGTGAGCGACTCAAGAGTGGCCGCATGCAATTTATTTCCCCGAGGCAGGCTCGGGAAGTTCCCCGAGGAGGGCTCGGAGGAATTCCCCGAGGGGGGCTCGGGGGTGTTCCCCGAGGGGGGTTCGGGGGAGTTCGCCGGGGGGGGGGCTCGGAAGTGTTCCCCGAGGGGGTCTCCTCGGGGGTACAGGTGGTGGAGGCGACTGTTGTGAAGGTGTCGCCACTTGTTTTATATTTTGCATCACCATAGTTGATGCTGGTTTTTTTGTTGAGTCTCGAATAGAGACGAGTGGCACAGGTCGTGTAGGAGACTTCACAATGTTAACTGCGCAGTGGCAGTTAGGGCAGTTTTATATTTTGGCCAACAATTTGGCTGTAGTAGCTTTGAAATACCGGAGCTTGTAGTGCAGTAAACTCTTTGCGTGCCTGGGCATAAGGGATCTTCTTTTCTGTTTGGATCTCCAGGACTTTTTTCTCTACTTTCCAATTCGGACAGGACCGAGACCAGGCAGAATGAGGACCCTTGCAATTAATGCAGAATTTAGGAGACTCGCATGGTTGTTCGTGAGCCTCCTGTCCACAATCTGCACAGGTTGGCTTACCACGGCATCGCAGCTTCGTATGCCCAAATTTCTGGCACTGAAAACAGCGCCGAGGGTTGGGGACATACGGCCGGACCCTAAGCACGTGGAAGCCAGCTCGGACCTCCTTTGGTAAGGAAGGAGTGGCAAATGTTAGGATATAACTGTCAGTATTCTTCACTACATCGTTCCTTTTGATGGTAATCCTATATACTTCGGTGACATGTTGAGGGGAAAGCTCCTCACAGATGTCCTCAATGCTTACGCAGTCGAGGTCATAGCAAGTGACCACTCCCTTGCTAACATTGAGGAACCTGTGCGGCTCCACCTTCACCTTTAAATGATTCGAGGGGCTCAACGGTATTGTAGTTATTGCCATTATTTTCTTTGTCTGAAGGTCGTTTTCAGTCTGGATCATAATCGTGCCATCGCGCAGTTTTCTAATTGAAACCCCAGACTCGGCAGCTCCACTTATCACTCTTTCGAGGACAAATGGGCTGACACGCTTGAGGTTCTCATTATCATCCATTCGAGACATTACCAGGAAGCGGGGCTGGGGCCTCACCACTTCCTGGATTTTTTCAATTAAAGGGCTGGACGGCCTTACCCGTTTCCGCCTCTTATCTATATTACGACCCTGCGAGGGGCCGGGCAGTGAGCTGCCAGCAGGGTTTGGCAGTACGGTGCCAGCGGCGACAATGTTGTCGGCCATGCCATTATTGGGGACAACCTACACAATACACGGATCGTAGACCCAGGGTGACCCAAGTTGGTACTACCACATATGGCCCTGTTAACTGTCCCGACGAGAGGCCCTATGCGACGCTAGACATGACAACCTTCGAATAGAGCATCGCCGAGAGAGAGGTCATCGCAGCAAGTGGGTGTAGGAAAGTGCCAATTTTGCGTCCGGGCCCTCATGAACGCAACCGATCTTTTCCCAAAGTAGGGTACCCGGTTATTGTCATCCCTAAGGCCCTTCTACTAAGGTATTGCAACCGGCGCACTTTCATTCAGGAGCTCAAAGCAGTGGTATCCTATAATAAACATAGAAGAGCCGGGTTAGTAGCCAAGGTCGTCAACGGAAAGGCCAAAGGCCTCCGTGCAGGATGAACGGCAGGGGGAAGGGAAGAAAAATTTAAGGATAGATATAGCGAAGGGGGAAGAGTGAAGAAAAGAAAGGGGTGAAAGTGAAGGAAGAAGAAAATGATGTGAAAGGAAAGATATAGGATAGGTTTGTCCTGCACGAGGTACATCCTGCACAGAAGCCTCTCCTTTTAGTCGCCTCTTACGACAAGCAGGGGTTACTGCGGGACTATTCTAAACCCGTCCCGCAGGGGGGGGTAAGGGTTGAAATAAACTGTCTCCAAGACTCTCTTCTGCTTTCTCGAATGATACGGCGAGCTCTAGCACGTAGAATCCGGAATGACTCCAGATTCTCCGAAGTTGGACGTCGATGAAAGAGACGTGGGGCCCTTCGACGGTTAGAAATAGCCAGCCCGCACTCCTCGTTCCACCAGGGAACAGGACGGTGGCGCGGGTTTGGCGAGGATTTAGGGATGGATGCCCTCGCCGCCGCTATGACCATAGAAGTAAATTGCCCAGCCTTAACATCGACGTCAGGAGAATGGGGTTCATCGAAAACGGCGAGCTCGCGGAATTTATCCCAGTTAGCACGTTTAAGAACCCATTGGGGGAACCTTGCTGTACTGGGAGGATCTTGGATTTGTGAAAGCAGAATGGGAAAGTGATCGCTGCCACATAGGTCCGAGTGAACTTACCAAAGGAAGTGAGCAGCTATCCTGGGGCTACATAAAGCTAGGTCGATGGCAGAGGATACACCATTAAAGGTGGAGAAGTGTGTCTGGGTCCCGGTGTTCATTAACACGAGGTTTCCCTAGACAAGAATATCCTCTACCATTCTCCCGCGGGTGTCTGTAAAATTAGACCCCCACACCAGGTTATGCGCGTTAAAGTCCCCAAGATGATATAGGGGGCGGGAAGTTGTACAAAGAGGGACTCTAGAGTCCTCTTGGAAACACGTTCACCTGGTGGGAGGTAGATGCAGCATAAGGTTACCTCCATAGGAAGGGAGACTCTGACAGCAATCACTTGGAGATCAGAAACAATATTAATATTCTTTTGATATATAGTACTTCGTGCGAATATAGCCACATCTCCGCTAGCCCGATCAAAGAAAGGCTTGTCGGTACTATACACATCGTACCCACGAAGCATCGGGTTGTCAGTTGGGCGGAAGTGGGTCTCCTGCAAACAAAAGATGGAAGGATGCAGGGAAGAAATTATTAGTTTGATTTCCTCTACACGAGCATAGAAACCCCTACAATTCCATTGTAGTAGCGACATAAGTCATTAGTATGAAATTTAGTTATCCTCGCAATCCATTTCACTATCCTTTAAGAATAAAAATTTGTTAAGGTCCTTTTTAGGCCCTCTCCTTTCCCAGTGTCTCCTGTACCTCTCGCTTCAGGAGAGGCTTCGGCTTATTTTGGAGAGACTGGGGAGTCGGATTCTTGTTCGAAGGCTTTAAGGCCTTTGACGCTTTTTTTATATGTTTTTCGGCGGCTCTCGATGGTCCTTCTTCAAGGCACCAGTGGGACTCGCCTTAGCGGCCTCACAGTTCCGCAACTCGTCCCCACCTCCGGAAGCCCAGATGTGGGTGTGAGAGGCTCAACAACGGCCGCCCTTGTTTTAGTACCCCAAGGCGGGCTCAGGTGGATTACCCGAGGTGGGCTTGGGGGGGTTCCCAGAGGTGGGCTCGGAGGAGTTCCTCGAGGAGGTCTCCTCGGTGGTATAGGTGGGGGAGACGACCGTTGTGGCGGTTTGGCCACATTTAAAATTTTTGGCGCCACATAAGTTGGCGGGGAATCAACATAGGTGTCTCGAGAAGAGACCAATGGCACTGGTCGCGTTGGCTCCTTAGCAAAATTAACTGCGCAATGGCAGTTGGGGTAGTTTATATTTTGACTGACAATCAGGCTATATGAAGTCTGAAATACCGGAGCTTGACTCGATACGTATTCCTTGCGTGCCTGGGCATATGAGATCTTCTTTTCAGATTGTATCTCCTGGACTTTATTCTCTACCTTCCATTTTGGACAGGCCCGAGACCAGGCGGAATGCGGACCCTTGCAGTTGACGCAGTATTTAGGAGACTCGCATGGTGTTTCGTGAGCCTCCTGTCCACAATCCGCACAGGTTGGCTTACCACGGCATCGCAGCTTCGTATGCCCAAATTCCTGGCACTGAAAACAGCGCAGAGGTTTAGGGACATACGGCAGGACCCTGAGCACGTGGAAGCCTGCTCGGACCTCCTTCGGAAGGATAGGAGTCGCAAATGTGAGGAAATACGTATCCGTCTTCTTTTCTTGTCCATTCTTTTTTGTGACAATACGGTACAATTCGGTGACATGCTGGGGGGAAAGCTCCTCACAGATCTCCTCAATGCTTACGCAGTCGAGGTCAAAACAAGTGACCACTCCCTTGCAAACAATGAGGAATCCGTGAGGTTCCACCTTCACCGGTATTGAAGCCGTATTACTCGACAGTATTTCAGTAATAGCCATTATGTTTGAGGACTGGATGTCAGTTACAGTCTGTATCAAAATAGTGCCATCACGCAATTTCCTTATAGAGACGTTCGATTTTGCTGCACCATTTATCGCTCTTTCGAGGATAAATGGGCTGACGCGCTTAAGGTTTCCATTGGCATCATCTCGAGACATCACCAGGAAGCGGGGCTGGGGCCTCACCATTTCCCGGGATTCCACAGGGACAGGGCTGGACGGCCTTACCCGTTTCCGCCTCTTATCTATATTACGACCCTGCGAGGGGCCGGGCAGACAGTTGCCAGCAGTGTTTGGCAGTACGTTGCCAGCGGCGACAATGTTGTCGGCCATGCCATGATTGGGGACAACCTACACAATACTCGGATCGTAGACCCAGGGTGATCCAAGTTTGTTCTACCACATATGGCCCTGTTAACTGTCCCGGCGAGAGGCTCTATACGACGCTAGACATGACAACCTTCGTATAGAGCATCGCCGAGAGAGAGGTCGTCGCAGCAAGTGGGTGTAGGAAAGTGCCAATTTTACGCCCGGGCCCTCATGAACGCAACCGATCTTTTCTCAAAGTAGGGTACCCGGTTATTGTCATCCCTAAGGCCCTTCTACTAAGATATTGCAACCGGCGCACTTTCATTTAGGAGCTCAAGGCAGTGGTATCCAATAAAAACAGAGAAGAGCCGGGTTAGTTGCCAAGGTCGTCAACGGAAAGGCCAAAGGCCTCTGTGCAGGATGAACGGTGGGGGAAAGGAAGAAAAAGGTAAGGGTAGATAAAGCGAAGGGGGAAGGGTGAAAAAAAGAGGGAAAGTGAAGGAAGAAGAAAATGATGTGAAAGAAAAAATATAGGATAAGTTTGTCCCACACGAGGTACGTCCTGCACAGAAGCCTCCCCTTTTAGTCGCTTCTTACGACAAGTAGGGGTTACTGCGGGACTATTCTAAACCCCGTCCCGCAGGGGGTGCGAAAAAATTGAGTGGTGTCCTGCATGAAACCCTAAAACTGGTCATTACTGGTGTCAACAAGATTAAAGCTAATTCCCTCAATGACCGTCTGTTCCGACAACTTTGCGATGAAAATGATGAAATCGAACGCTTGCTTGCTTTTGCATACGGCCGTGAGGTGGCTTTCCAAAGGAAACTGTTTGCGCTGTTTCTTCGAATTATTTGACACGGTTACTGAGTTTCTCGACACGTCTGATCCTGTTTTAAGTGAGAATTTGAAGCAACGCAAGTTGGAACTTGTGTACCTTACAGATATTTTTGAAAAAATGAACGAAGACAATATAAGGCTTCAAGGAAACAAGATGAACCTTATCAAGGCCAAAGGAATTATTTCATCATTCATCGCCAAGTTTGATATTCACAAGGTAAATATTGGCCGTAAAGAGCTGATTGAGTTTCCGACCCTTAAAAAGTGTTCAGTGTCAGCTAACGGGACTCCTGAACTCCCAGAAGACAAAATCTTAATTTTTACTGATCACCTTGACCAGTTAAAAACTGACATGGAATTAAGATTTGACCAAGTTACAAATTCCTGATTGGATTCTAGATCCATTTTCGTTTGAAGCTGTGGATAAGCTTGATAACTCTTTGCAGACAGAGTTTCTAGATCTGAAGTATGACTGTGAGGCGAAAATCATTTTCAAGCAGAGCGGTTACTAGTTAGGCTGGGTGACGATTATGGACACTTATCCACAACTGTGGGGAAAAACTGAACACCTTATCTCGTTCCCGTCAACATATTTAGTTGAAAAAGGATTTAGTTCTGTTGTCCAGCTCCTCACAAAACAAAGAAATAAGTTGGACATTTGCCTCAAAGAAGACTTGCGCCTGAACTTGACGAACATAAAGCCGGATATTCAAGCTTTTAATGAAATCCACCAAGCACAAGGCAGCCATTGAAAAGGTAAAATAAAACAATAACAAATTTTCAAACTTTAATTTATTTTTTCAAATTTTAACTGTCAACTTTCTTAATTTTTCCAGATTCCAATTTAAAAATGAAAACATGTACTCTTGTTTTTTAAATGTACATCAATGATCTTAGTTAATTATATCACTTCTTTGTTATTTAAAAAAAATCTGTAAAAAATGTACATTTGTTTTCTATTTTATTCAAGAGTGGCCGGATAAAACTGCTTTGGTTGTTTTTATATACGGTAGTAAAATTGTTTATAATAATAAAACTGCTTTATTATTTACACCTTACTTCAAATTAAAATTGGGCATACAATGAAAATGAAAAGGGGGCGATAGGTGCTAGTCAACCTCCAGAAAGGGGAGATGGGCCACAAAAGGTTGGGAACCACTGACCTAGAACACAAAAATACTGCAATACATATGAAGAATTCCGGAAATAAAACAGGGTCTCAACCATTATTCCTAAAGTTAACGATACCGATAAAACCCAAGAGCAATTTTTACTGACTTATGCTATGCGATGGTAGCTGCAAATATTCCTTGGAAGATGCTGGAGAATCAGGATTTTAATAATTTTCTCATGAAGATACCAAACGAATCAACTTTGAGGAAACACTACTTGCACTCAACCTATTTATCCGTAAGTTTTTACAATAACAGTTTTTTCTTTCTGACATTAAACACATTGACTGAATTGTATTTACAGTAAACATTCTTTTTATTTCATTTAAGACCGCTGAGAAAATCCGAGAAGATATGGGAGAATCATACATCTGGGCTTCTGTTGATGAAACCATTGACCGCTGTGGCAGATATGTTGCAAATGTTGTTGTTGGAAAACTAGATTCTACGGGTCCTGGAAAACCTCACTTGGTTGTTTCAAAGATGCTTGAGGCAACCAACAGCTCGACAATTTCCAGAGTTGTTTGTGATGCTTTGCGTAAGTATACAATGTAATTGCACAAGATATACTGTGTTAATTTAATGATTTGCAGTTTTATTACTGCAAAAAATATAATTATAAATAAGTTAATTTGTTTATATTAGGTGTCCTGTGGCCATCAGAAAACAACGACGAAAGGTTTTTGGTGTTGCTGACAGACAGTGTGTGGCTTACATGTTGAAAGCGGCTGCGAGCTTAAAAGTATTCTACACCATGTTAATTCCCGTGACTTGTCTGGTGCATGGTGTTCATAGGATTGGAGAAGCTATTATATCACGTTTTCCAAATGTTAACGTTATTATTTCCACAGTCAAGAAAGTGTTTTTGAAGGCTCCATCACAAATCTTCTCATTTAAAGCCGCCCTGCCCAACACACCTTTGTCACCACAACCAGTGTTAACACGTTGGGGCACATGGCTTCATGCTGCGTTTTACTATGCAGATTACCTGGGTGACATTCAAAAGGTATTATACAATACACTATCTTTAGGTGCGTTCCCAAATTAAAATTGCAGTGAGAGTTTACCCACTAGTTTTATTGATTCCACCTGTCCGTCCACATTGGAAAAAAAACAAAATTTAATGGTTATACTTGTAGAACACAATATATTGAAAGAATGGTGAGTTTTGCTATACCAACCGTTTTGCTTGTAGGTAGGCCAAACATTTGACGAGGAACAAGCTGTCGCCTTTACAGAAGCAAATGCTGCCATCTCCTGCTCAAGTGTCAGTGCGGATCTGCATACGTAAAAAACAATTTTGGAAATCTTCCTGGAGCAATCACAGCTTTAGAGGCGAGGGATTTGCCTCTTGTGAAAGCTGTGAAGATAATGCGGGGAATAGAAGAAAACCTGAATCAGGCTTCTGGCTCAGTTGGCACAGCCATCGTCGACAAATTTAACAGAGTGTTGCAGTGAAACTCTGGGTGGAAAGTAATGGCAAGTATTGCGGACATCTTAAAAGGACAAACTACATCACTCCCAGAAGTCAAGCTTAGCCCAGCTGAAATAGCTTGTCTGAAGTATTGCCCAATGACTTCATGTGAAGTCGAGAGAAGTTTCTCACAGTATAGAAACATATTGTCAGTTAACAGAACAAAATTTACACCTGAAAATCTTGAGAAGTATTTGATAGTTAACTCTAATAGTAATTAATATATGTTTATGGAAAGTGTATGCTGGATTTTAATAGTGAATAATAAAAATGTTGAGTGTTTTGGTGCCTTTTTTTTTACATTACTGTGCCTATTTTTAGTTTATAATGCCTATTTATGTTTCTATTTTTGTGATTTTTAGTGCCTATTTGCCTTTTTTTTTTTTAATTAGTGCCTATAAATCTGCCCCCTAGTTATGACATTTGATTTAACATCTTGGACTAAGCATTCTTACTATGGATGTCTCTAGAAGAGAACAGTGGTTTTAGACTAGTAGATGGTTTCAAATAATTTACTGTGCAAAGGGAGTTTCAATAGTTTAAATTTAGTTTTGGCTATATGAAATTGTAAGTAAATACCAGACCCTGGGGATTAGTATATTCCTTACAGGCTTGCGTATAAAGCATTTTATTTTCTGACTGAATTCCAAGACTAATTTCAATTCCATTTAGGACAGTACTGAGACTATACAGAGTAAGGACTCTTGCAACTAACTTACAGTTTAGAGCGGCTGAGGGGTAGTACACGGATGAACACTAACAGATTACCACTCTGCCATGTAGGCCCTCGGCACATCTATTACATCTTAGCTTTAAGGTTCTCTCTTTTCTTTTACAAAATTGAATGATTATTCTCAATTATGCACAGCCATGGTAAATAAAATAATTAGAAAATTAAATTAATAAATAACAAACAAAAAAGTAATCTTGGAAATGTTCATTAATTTGAGCAAAGTTTTAGGTCACGGACACACACGGCACTGGTAGCGGAGAGCAGAGCAGTCAGGAATACTTACTATGGCCACACACAGAGAATATCAGAGCGTATAAAAATATGTTGTCTTTTAACAGCCACAGAATATCGAGGAGTTTGATATTAGCTGAAAATACAGCTTTAAAATTTTGTATTATTAACTCATTGCATAGAGAAGTCTGAATCCATGAAATAAACGAAGAGAGAAGAAGTTTATGGAGGATTCCATCATTTATATGAAAAATTTCGAAAATATCCAAATAAATTTTTTTAATACACGAGGATGTCAATAAATACTTTTGATGTTCTATTATCTTTATTGGAAAACCGATTATCCAAGGAAACTACTGGCTGGAGAAAGCCGATTTCACCAAGAGAAAGACTCATCGTGACCCTTAGGTAAGTGAAATTATTCACTTAACTAAAACTAGCTTTTATAAATTTCGACCATTAAAAAATGTGCATATTGACTATTGAGTCTAAAATGGATATAGATCATTGTTGTACAAACATTTCTCCTAAGAGGTTTAAGGAAAAATACCATAAAAATTAATTTGTAATTCATGTTAAAACATATTAAATTAATATATAAATAAGAACAGGTAGGTTCTTATTAAAAACCGCAATAATTTTTTCTAAATATTTATTTTATCAACCAGCTATAGGTCTACTTAAAATAATCATTCAAAATTACTGTAGTGTGGATATTGAGCCTGGTATTGTTCATTAGTATTTGGCATGATAAGATTGTGGTATTGAGTGTTACTAGAAGTGCCACTCGATGTGAAACTCAAACCTGGAGATGGTGCTGCTGACAAATTAGTTCGCTGTAATATTTCTTCAATAAGTACTTGATGAAATTTAGTTCGTACATGCAATTTCTGAATATTTGAAGTCTTTGAACAGTGGCAATAAGCTGACAAAAAAAAAAGATAATCATCAGACTTTTTTTGTTCATCATTGTTAGCACAATTTTTTGCAAGTAATTGCAATTTTCGCTCCTCTATTTTCATTAACTTTGCATTTACTTCACTTATATTGTAACTGGACCTTTTTCTTTTATGTGAAATATTCGTTTGGCGTATGTTTTTTCTTGTAGTGCTAGAAGATTCTTGTCATTCTTCATTTGATAAATCATCGTTATTTGTCTGATTTTGGTCACTAATTTGACGTTCAGTTTCATTACTATCCTGATCATCTAGTGACTGTATATAGCGGAGGTTACCACTCATTTGTTTTGCATTAAGTTGATCTTTTAGAAATAACAACATCTCGAAATAAGGCCAAGATGTTTTATAACGAGAAATAGGAATTTTATTAAGTTCTTTCCTGAACTGGTCCCTCAAATATGTCCATTACATTCTAGCATCTTTTCCTGAAACAAAAAACAAAAAGGGGTAAAATCTTAAAAAGGCTACTAAAACTTAAATTATGTAATAGTAAACAAAATGCATCAGGTATTGGGTTTATTAGGTATTAGGTTAACAATAATGACAAAAATGTTATGAAATAATTAAATCCTATTTCAGGTTCCTGGCCACTGGAAATTCCTTCAGATCTCTTTCATTTGAATTTCGAATGGGAAAATCAACTGTAGCATCAATAGATCGAGATACTTGTGCTGCAATATGGGATGAACTTCAAGAACATTATATGCCAGTTCCAACAAGAGAACAGTTAAAAGTAAATGTAAAAGAATTTTATACTCGTTGGGATTTTCCAAACTGTTTTGGTGCAAATGACGGAAAACACTGTAAAATTAAGTGCCCAGATAATAGTGGGTCATTGTATTTTTGCTACAAAAAAACTTTTCAATCGTGTTGGAAGCGGTTGCAGATGCAGATGACAAATTTATTGTGATAAAAGTTGGAGGGGCAGGCAGACAAAGTGATGGAGGAACATTGACTGCATCTACGTTGTATAATTTACTTGAAAGCAATTCATTCAATGTTCCTGAACCACAGTGCTTCCCAGGTTCACTAATAGAATCACCTTGTGTATTAATTGGGGATGAAGCTTATCCATTGAAGACCTATCTTATGAGACCATATCCTCGAACAAATTCGACACCAGAAAAAATTGCATATAATGAGAGATTATCTAGAGCACGAAAATGTGTAGAATATGCTTTTGAAATACTTCGCGCTAAGTGGAAAATTTTAGCAAAAGAAATAGAAACTAATGTGGATCTAGCTATATCAATCATAAAAGCAGCAGTCGCTCCAGGGCGGCATGGCTCAGACGGGCAAAGGGGGGCGGAACGAACTGGAAAATGTATATTTTCAGGCTAAGCTCAAGTCTATGAAAAAGTTATTTTAGTAAAAACACTCGTCAGTTATGGTAGGGTGTAACAAGGGAGAAGGTGGTGAAGAAAGGTCTCTTAACAGATAACATAACATAACATTTAAAAAAATGTGCCCTACAAGAGGGTCGTCAAGAAACAAAGCCATAGACGCCCTTCGTTGTGGCTACTTTGATATAATGAAAGTATTAACTGTCATAACCTTAGAGAGCAGTAATCAAGAAGAAGTTAATCAAGCAAAATGTCTTTTGAAGTACTTCGAACAGTTTCAAACGGTAATTTTGATAGTAGTTCAAAGTGTTTTGCTTGAAACAATGGACATCATTTCCAAGAAACTGCAAAACACCGAGGAAGACTTAGAACATGCAACAAGGATGCTGTTAAACCTCAAAACAAAAATTGCTAACCTAAGAAGTAACTGGGAAACAATTAATAGTGATGCAACTTTGTTTGAAATGGAAAGTTGCGCCAAATTTCTCTGACTCAAAATCAAGAAAGAAAAAAAGGATGTTCGACGAAGTACAGGCAGATGATCCCATCATGGACACAGAAAAACGTTTCCAGGTTGAGGTATTCAATCGTAGCCTGGATATCATAACTACACAACTAACCGAGCGTTTTGAGTCAATAACTGAGATTTGTGCGTATTTCAAATGTTTGAAACCTTCTTTTTTAACTGACTCAGGTGACAAAGAAATTCTAGACTCGTGCAAGTCTCTAGTATTTAAATACCCAGATGACATCTCTCCTAACTTAGGCCAACAGCTTGTAAGATTTAAAACTTGTTTTTCAAGCCACATTGAAAAACTTTTAAGTATTAGAGACCTTGCCGATACTGTAATTGTGCGTGCTCAAGTTGGAGCCAGCTTCCCGGATGTTGTGAGAGTGTGCCTCATCTTTTGACAATGCCCGTTACATCCGCAAGTGCTGATAGATCCTTTTCAAAACTGAAAATTATCAAAAGCTATCTTCGTAGCACCATGTCGCAGGAGCGTCTGAGTTCTCTAGCAACGATCTCCATCGAGCGAGCCAGAGCAAGAAATATATACTTAGAAGACAACATCTACAATATGCAAGTGCCAAATCACGAAAGAAATTTAATATGCAATTTTGAGTTCCTCCAACGATTTGTGAAGATTTTCACTACAAAATTTTGTCTTTTCAAAAATTTTTTTTTTATTTTTTAGAAGGCTTTTGTGTTGGTAACCCATTTGTTAAACAATTTCACTTTTAATTTGTGATGTATTTCCCAAATTAATGTCCTATTGACAAAAAAGTATTATTATTATTATTATTATTGTTTAGCGGCCCATCGACACATCTAGGTCATTAGGGCCTTGAAATATATTAAAAACATAATAAAATCCCCATAGGGGAAAGAGATAAATCATTCACCATCTGAGACACTCCATTGAAGTGCTCAAATGGGCTCTTAGTATAAATTAAGTGATAACCTGCTAAAAAAAAACCACAAGTGTATCACTCCAATAAAAAGACAAAGCATGTTAAAATGATAATACGTTAAAAAGACAAAACAACATGTTAAATTGTAATAAAACTTTTAAAAAGATCCCAATATCAGATAATATCCAAAAGAGCCACTTTATAAAAGTGACTCAAATGGCATTAAAAAGATCCACCTGGCGTATAAAACGGAGTAAACAAATAAACTCCATCCGCGCTA
>JBCFYV010004935.1:0-19842 GCA_039000515.1 Timema cristinae
TGGGTATTATTCCCCAAATAATATTTATACTGTTTTAGGAAAACAACTAGTTTAAATAAATTTTTGATAGATAAATTAATATCACAGTGAGAAGAAGAAAATATTTTATTTTAAAGCTCTGAAAATTTTCTGGCCTGCCCTCAACCAATGAAAGGTTAAATGATGAAACCACCATTACAGACCAACAGTGCAACACCATTTCAGTAAACATGTGGATAATAAATATCTGGCTTATCTGATTTGAATTTGCTAGTGATGGGGAGTAGGAATGTGAGAGATACTTTTTTTTTTGGTTCTCAAGATGAGATTGGAAATTTATATAAATATATAAAAATTATATATATAATTATCTATAATCGAAAAACTAAGCAAATAACTTAGGCTACTTAAATTATAAATAGAGTTGGGTCGAATCCACTATATCTCGAAAACGAATCCACATTTTATTTTCGAATCTCGAATATCGAATCCGAATCCTAGCAAATCGTTATAAATATTAATGATTTACAAATAGACCTAAACTGTGAATTAAGGTTTATTTCAATTATGCTTTCAATTATAATCACCCCCCCCCCCCCCCCCCCCAAATATAGGTTAAAATCCAGCCAAATTAAACAATCTAGACTCATATTATTGTTTAAAAATCAAATCAATCAAAATTTGAGTGTCTTTTAGTTATTTTTAAAAGTGTTGTTAGAATGGGTTAAGTTTCTAGAAAACATGTGAAATAAACAGATTAGGCCTAGTTATCCTTTGATCAACTTTAATCATCAATAAAAAAAAGGATATTTTATTGTATTAAGATAACAAAAATAAAAATACAAAGATATTTTTAATAATGACTAAAACAACATGCTTAACAATTAAACATTGATTGGAAATAGTGAACTCAATGATGCTTAAGTATGTTTTATTATTATTATTTTCTTTTATATCCATTATCTATTTTTGCGTATGAATGTGGGGAATGCCAAGCCTCCACCGTGGTTCGGATTCCACGTTAAACTGTAGGTCCTTCATTTCATCTCACTATCACCCTACCATTACACATTAGTGTAAGTGTGTATAACCTGAACGGGTAGTAAGACGCGGTGCTAATAATAATAATAATAATAATAATAATATTTTTGTGTAGAAATTCTCGCAATATATTGATTTCTGAGAATACATTCTATTTAAAACACAAACATATTTTCGACTACAATCTGTTCATTTCCATTTTATAAGGCAGGACTACGTTTGAATATTTCCACAATTACTTCAATAACATATTTAAAAGAAATAATAAGAACCAAGTTAAAATCGATTTAAAAATAAATAATGGATTAGCAAGTCGTTATTTGATTCTTAAAACTCGAGAGCGCTTACTAAGTGATCAGATTACCTGAATCGATTCTAAACAAACAATCGATATACGATACGTACGCCGGTAGGGATGAATAAACTGACTTGACAGTATTTACTTTTCATGAAACCCAATAACATGTCTAACTTGAGTCGTATGCAATAAATTGGGGTTCTTTACATAGTTGTAGATAATTAAAATCAGTTGGATAGTAAGAATTAACAGTATCTTTATTTAATCATCACTCTGGCGAGTAAACATAATATACGTCATGGCGACTGACTATATCGTGTGTAATGGCGGCTGACTTTGTATCATCCGTAATGTGTTCTCATTTCGGTTTAAAAAAAAAGCCGTAATTTGTTTAGTTTATTTGTAATTCTAGTTTTGATTTTCAGTTTTTTAAGAGTTTTGATGTGTTTATTTAACTATTTACAAGATTGTTCGTGAGGTGAAAGTTTTAGAAGTGAGCATGTGATGAAACGGTCGAGTCCAAGTTTCCCATACGGTTGGGAGGTTAGGGTACTAGGCACGTAAGATTTTCTACACCTAACAATATTTTGTTTAAAATTTTTTTTTTATTCATGTTTATCTCTTTCGTCCGACAAAATAAATATTACGGATTAAGTTGTTCTTTTCAAGTAGGCCTAACTAAGTAATTTTTGAATTCAACATATTATGCTTTGTTTATGAGGTGAAAGATTTGATCATCGAATCCAGTAAAACACCGAATACTCGAATCTCGAATACTTGTCAGGATTCGGTGGATTCAAGGATACGAATATTCGAGTGGCCATCTCTAATTATAAACATTTAAGAAACAAATTAAATCTATATTTACATCTAGAATAGGTTGGCATACATATTTTTTAAATAATGAAGGAAACACAAAAAGTTAAAAATAAATAAAATATGTTTAAAAGTACCAAATCATTGGTATTTTCTTTGTACTGGCGCAGCTAGATTTTTTTACGAATGATCGATTTTGTTCTTAAATCAATTACTTGGAAAGCAACCTGATAAAAAAAAGTAATGCAAAAAACTTGCTCTTCAGGATGTTCTTGAAGAAGGCACTGTCATTTTGATTCAATTACATTTCTGGCAGCAGAAAAAACTCACTCAAAAACAAAGTTGCAGGAATAAAAAACAGTTGTGCCATGGTAAATAGTTTTGGGAATATTTTCTTTCCACCATAACCATGATATTAAACTTTGGAACTGTTTAGAGCTTTCAATGATGATAAAAACAATTTACCTTCAACAATTTCCCTTCAAGCAAAGTATTTTTTTTTAATATAAAATAAATTACATTTTCTAAATATGTATTTTAATGCCAAGGTTGTTGAATACGCCTAGCAAAATATTAATTGTCATTTATTTTTATGCTAGTTACCCCTTATTTTATCAAACAGAAACCGTTGAAAAATGGTGGTGCGAATAATTTGCTCATGAAGCAAGTACTGTAGTTAGTTCATTCAGCTCTCACTCACAAGTTGAAATATCTTTACAATTATTCAAATTATTTTGACCTAGATAATTATTTTATCGCAATTTGGGAAAAATTATTTATATAAGAGTGGGGGTACAGGGAGTACACGAGATAGTAGAGAAATCAAGACAGATGTTGTAATGAGGATGTAAAAAGGGAGGGTGGAAAAAGACTGCATGGGAAGCCAAGAAAAAGATGGGGAGAGGAGCAGATAAAGTGTTCAAGTGAGAGGAAAAGAATGGAAGAAATTAAAGGAGGAAAAATGGTGGAAGGATAGAGGAAGATGGAAGCATTTTAATAAACTAACCAGGTCACAGGCTGGAAACAGTTTATAATTAAGTGTAATTAAAATCTGTATCTAATGAAGTTAAGCACAATGAGATTAAGAAAAAAACAATTACCTCAATGCGTTCCCTAAGGGGTTTCTCGTACATCTTTTCGTATTCCTCCTTAATGTCCCCCAGGTCAATCTCAGAGCGTGTAACTATGATGCGAATTAACGTGCGGTCACTGGTCCCCATACCAGACATGGCGTCGTGGAGCCGCTTGGCAAAATATGCAGTCTTGTCCTTAACAGACCTCACTGAAAATAACATAGAAAACAGACACATAAATGTTAGCTACATTTTATTTTTTAATAAAATATTCAAGTGTGACCATTTTAATATTTAGAATTACATGGTTTAAATTAATATGGACTGTTTTGTTTATTATTTAAAATAAGGGTGTGAGAAGCTTTGAAAACTTCGAATTTGCTTTTAATATTCGTCAGCTTTGACTGATTAGAAATATAAATTCCAAAGTCAACAATGAAATAACATTTTTACTCATTTTCTACAGTTATTTATATCATAAATTAAAGATTTTTAAGCACCACATCTTAATACCTGTTTGGGTTACATGCATATGTACAAATTACTCTAACTGTGTGATAAGGATGATCAAGGTTGAATTTAGAGAAAGTGTACCGATATTTGGTTTGAGGGAGAGTAAAACAACCTTCAGTACACCAAACCAGAATTCAAACCTCTACCTCCCTGTCATCAACAGTCAGTCTATTGAAAGAGTGATGCCTTAGACCATGGGACCATAGTACAGATTAATGTTGACATGATACAAATCTAAACTAATCAAATTACATGTTGTTGTATAAAATTAATTTATTATTTTAGAATTAGTCATGTTTGAAAGAGAATTTTGCAGTTCATATGTAATATTTAAAGTTAGAGAGCATCTTGATGCTTGATGTTTTGGGTCTGCACATGTCAGATACTGGTGACTCATTGTTAAGCTCTTGGCAACAAACAGCCTTGTCCTTTGTTCTGTTGATAGGAGAGGGGCAAGGGGTAGCTACTATTGACTAAGTTAACAGATACTTCTTTCATCAATAACAAGGCTATAGAAAAGGGGGTAAGAGGGCTTGTGTTAGAAAAAAAAGTTAAGGAGTGAGAAAGAAGCTGTATTACAATGGTTGTGAGTAAGAAGAGATTACCTTTGCAAGGCCATCCACAAAGTCAACTTTCAAACAAATGTCTAAACTGGGAGGGGGAGTGACAAGGAAGCCAAAACTGGAGCAGATTCAACACAAGTTAAAGCTAAAAGACTATTTTGGTTTCAAAACTATATAATAGAAACAGAACTTATCTTTATTTCAATACTTACATTTATTCATCAGTCAATACTTAATAAATTGTTTTAAAATTAATAAATTTGTCATTCTATGCACAAATTTCCAAATAAAATTTTATAATATCTATCACAAATTAACTATGAAAAAAGGTGAAGTCAATGTGACCAAAACTAACTCTTTAAAACATGGTAGGATTAATGATAAAGTGAATTATAATAAATTAACCACAGCTTTCATTTAAACTTTTATCAGGAAACCTACTATACTGAACAAAATAAAAATTGGCCATGTAAACAGTTGATTTTTTTTACTATCATTTTATATATGTTAAACATTGTACAGTGGCCAAACTGTCCAAATTTTATTCATACTATGGTGTAACTTTGTAACAATAGCCCAACACCTCCACAATTTACCTATAGCTAACACAGGCAAAGTTTGTAAATTAAAAACAGGGGCTAGAGAAATATTTTTTAAGTATGAAAACAACAAGAGAACACTTTCATCCAACTCAAATCAATAAGTAGTATTACCAATTGACAAATATCCATCTTCCAGACTACCAGCAAACTCTCGCTTGATGGCATCTTCGATGTCGTGACCAGCAAGGCGACCATACTCATAAAAGATTCGCCGCAGCTGGGGGTAACTGCGAGATACCAGGATTGCATTGAACATAGACTCATCCGTACCCCATTGCATCTCTCCTAGGGACCAATGTTAGATGCAATGAGAAACAAGTCTAAGAATATTATTTCAATAGTTCATTATGGTGTGATTATGGAAATTGATTTCACATTTAAAAAAGTCCTTAATTTGCTTTCTTGTGGTTGCTTGAATAATTTCAGAAAATTAGGCCCTTGCTTTAGCAGAAGAAAATGCACCATATGTAGAGATGTGAAAAAAGTACCAATATCAATATTTTCCTTTTGATACTAGTATTTTTTTACAGGATTCTTTTTTCAATACTATTACTGATATTAATACTCACCCCCCAGTATCGAAAGAAACAATTTTTTTGGTCAGGGAAGTTTTTTAATGCATGTCACTAAACTGATCTGGTTATATGCTGGAAACTGTTCATGGTAGTAATTGTGGTCAAAAAGGGTAGGAACATTGCTTACCTGCCTGCAGGAGAGCGTCTGCGTCCGCTGTGGCTGCCTCAGGGTCTACATCAACGCTCTCGTCTCTGTTTGCCTGAATAAGAAAGTTTTACTTCAAATAACATTATAGAGGTTGATATATAATTTTCTTAGTCTATAAATGTGTTGTATTGTTTTTAAAATGATGGTTTCTTAAAATGTGACAATTAAGTCAACAAAATTAAAGCATCTTGGAAGGAACTTATGACTATAAAATTTCACTTATTTTCTCATTCTTGTTAAGGTAAATTATGCATCAGAACTTATTCAGAACAAACTTTTATCTTAGCAATCTCATTTTAATTGTACCTAGAAGATATATGCATTTTTAATAGCCTTTAAAATATGTTTTAACTGATGAAATTAGATAAGCGTCAAATTTTCCAAACAGATTATTTGTTTCATGGAGAGTTATTCAAATCCTAGCCATATGTACCAAGCTTTTTTCATAGATGGCTTCTTTACTCTTTCTCCACGTAAATCAGGGTACATTTAAAATAAAATTCTGCCCACATCATTATAGTGTGAAAAGATCGGCCAGGTAGAATGCTGCTTTTCAAAAATATAAATTTAAAATCATTGTAAGTTTAGCTTTCCAATGTCCGAAATTCAACTACAGTTCCTCTAATCTGTTTAATGAATGTATATAATCATATAGTAAAATAAGGAGAGGGACTTTAATTTAGCTAAAAAAAATATTATTTTTTGTACCGGTATGCTTTTTTAGTGTAAAAATGGGCCTTTTGTTCAATGGCTCTAGCTATATACTATTATGTAGTTAACTTTCTAACATGGCTAGGCTGGCTAACCAAAACTAATAACGCTAGTGGGCTAGCCGAGGGAACTGCAAGCATGTGAAATGAAGATTTTATAAGTGTCCTGGAAAAGACAGGCGAGCTAGAGTATGATTATTATTATTATTAGCACCGCGTCTTACTACCCGTTCGGGTTATACGCACTTACGCTAATGTGTAATGGTAGGGTGATTGTGAGATGAAATGAAGGACCTACAGTTTAACGTGGAATCCGAACCACGGTGGCGACCTGGCATTCCACACATTCACAAGATGTCTTTGTCAGAGGTGAAGGAAGGGTTTGGTTATCAGATAAATTTGTGCCGGGACCGAGGATTGAACCCCGGCCGCCAGCACAGAAGTCTGACACCTTACCCCTAGACCACCAGGTCACCTCGCGAGCTAGAGTAAGGAACAAGGAAGTGAAAGAGTTAGGAGTGAAGGAATTAATGTAAAACAAGAACACTGCATGTATATATGGAAAGAGGGATAGGGGCAGGAAATAAGTTGGCCGATCCAGAAGGAGGTGGGTGGACCAGATAAAGGAAGATGTAGAGGAGAAAGTTGGAGAAGTGTTCCTGGACAGACAGCATTGGCTAAAGCTTATTCACAAACACCCTTCCCCGGCAAGCTGTAAGAGTTCCGTGATGGTGCTGAAGATGATGGTGAGTGTGGGCTATGAATGAGGAAGAAGCAAGATAGAGAGAGAGAGAAAAAGAGAGAGAGTGAGAGAGCGATATATAATATATATATATATATATATTATATATATATATATATATATATAGAGCAAGAGAGCGAGATATTTAGCGATATATATATATATATATCAATGAGAGAGATAGCGAGAGAGAGAGATATAACGAGAGAGAGATAGCGAGATAGTGAGTGAGATATATGTATAGTGAGTGAGATATATATATATATATATATATATAGTGTGAGAGAGATATATATAGTGAGAGAGAGGATATATATATATAGTGAGAGAGAGATAGTGAGAGATATATATATATATAGTGAGAAACCGAGATATGTTTACAAGTCACTCCCCATTAGCTATTGGCATAAATTTTATATAAAAATTAAGTTTGCTAATAAGGGTAGATCTACTTTATTCTGCATCAAAAAAGCAATGGTTTATCACTTTCAGCAATAACACTAAAGAGAGGGTTTGTAAATATTGTTTGAATTTGATAATCTGTATATTTTAATGATAGTTTTCTTATTTAGGATACACAGCTTGATAGATATTTCATTTTATTCCTAATATGTGAGATTCATTTAACACAATTAGCATTGGAAATAGTTCCCAAAGAGCTAGACTAAGCTCTGGTCAAATTTGATTATCCTCACCGTGAGAAGTGAAACCAGCAGCCTCTTGAAGTGGCCAGAAGTATCCCCGACAAGGTCATCTTCTAAGGAGCTCTCATACACTGCAATTCATCAGTCTTTTAGTCATTTTATCTTAATATGTTTTAACAGATATTCTAGCATAAACAAAACCATCAGACTACCAACCTTCAATTTACATTAGTTTTGATACACATTACAACAAGAGTTGTTAACAATAAGTTATATCTACTAATTTTACAGCTACTCAAAGATATGTTCTAGAAATTAAATTGACAACACTAGTTAAGTATGATCTATTCCTGGGGGTATAGACAGCAGCTTAGAGGAAATTACCTGCAGTAGTGTGGAGGAAGGATGGGAAAACTGAAGTTACAAATCAATGTGAAAAACCAGACACAGCACCAGAGTTAGAATTGAAATTTGGCACAGGTAATTAGTTCATTGTGGTCTGGATACCTTATACATTGCAGCAACCAGTTTAAGCTCAAGATCATGTTAATATGAATATAATTTAGGCAAACATTTACTAATACATTTACTACTTGTATGTGATAGTATTTTCTAGGATTTGCAGTCAAGATTCATAGATACTGTTAGCAAAGGTTAATGTAGAGTACACAAAATTAACGTCCGAGACGAACATAGAATCTACAAATACACTTATTGGGCTAATTAACACAAAAAGGGTTGGCGTGAGCACAAAATGTCGCGGTCAGTTTGTTGATGGAAAAAGAACAACTGTGTAAGTGAAAGCTATGTGATTGGCTAACTCTTGATGCTAGCGCTACTGCAGCGCCTTTTGTGAATGGTGCAGTGGTTGGATCGTGCATTTTAATCAGTGTCTCCAACAGATACAAATATTATAAATGTGCTTAGAAAAAAAAATTACTTTGTATAATATGAAAAAGTAAATTTATCTACAGATACTTACAAATCTATAAAGGAAGGGTTACCATATTTGAGGGAGAAAAAAGAACATGTTTCCAAAAGTGTTTACTTTCTTTAAAAGTACACAACTAGTATAATTTTATACATACAAAACTGGGTAGGGGAAAAAAAAGTTAAATGAACACACTATGTATATAGAACACTTAATACAAATGTACCTCCTTGCATATCAACCCTTTATATATTAACTAGAGATGGGACCTCAAATACTTCGAATTCCTCAAATCTTTAAGGATTTTGAGATTTGAGAAAACTTCAGATTCAAAACAATCTTTTTTTCAAGAGAATATTGTTTTAGTGCTTACTGCTTATTGGTTGTACATAACTTATTATAAATGAAGGATGAACCTAACACTTAGACACCAAACGAGTAATTTAACACTTGGATGTATGATTGGATGTTATAAGAAAGAATGTTAGCATTCAGTTACTATTTGTATCATATTATTTTATATATTTATACTTTCGCTCATGTTCATAATTATTCCAAGATTCTGATTGAGATTTGAGGAGATATTGGAGATTCGGATTCATAAAATAGTGCATTCGACCCAACCCTAGAATTAACTAAGTCATTGATTTGAAGATTGTTCCATTCATAATTAAACTTTATTATACCAAAAGAAGACACCAACAAACTATTAAAAGCTGTCACAAAGATAATGACAGAACAACAATTCTATAGCTGCTATGAGAAGTCTTAAAACCTGTTAGGTAATATCACACACCACCTATAATGTTTTGACGACACCCTTTTCAAACTAGCAAAATATAAGACAAACACAGTTCAACTTATTATTTAATCACCGATAGGCATTATTGTATATACTTATTTACTAAGGATGGATGGATGGGTTAGGTGTTTGAGGGATTGGGAAGGTTATATTTAGAGTAAATGTACCCGCATTTGCATGGAAAGTGTGAAAAATAATTTTGGAAAAACCATCAGTACACCTGACAGATTTGATCCTTGATCTTGTCATCAGTAGTATAGTCTGATGTGAGAATAATATTTAAGACCATACGGCCACCAAAACGGGTAGTTTTTTGGTCGTAAAAAAGAGTCAATACAGTAATATTTTAGTAGCTATAAATAAAGGTCTAGGAAAATGCATGTGATGGTCAAACTCACCTTTCTCATAAACTGCCTTTATTGTGCGTATGCCATAGTTGCTGAGCGTGCAAAGAATCTCTACAATGGCCTCTTCATCTGTTCCCACCCCATGATAGCATCATGAAGTTCTTTTGCATACAGATCAGGCAGTGGTGTCATTAGTGCCACCACCGCGTCTTCAAAATTACCTCCTAGTTCCCCTTTGAGCTCTTCAATCAAATCCTTGAGGTAAGAAGGTTGTGTAAATTAATGACATTGATTGTTAATATCTTAATTCAGAGTTAAACTGATCCAAATTTTCTCCAAAATTAATAAATATGACCAAAATGCAGAGGCAACAAGGATATTAAAATTTATTCTCAATAATTTTCTTCCTTTGCACTGCATATTAATACACATCTGAACTACCCACATTTTAACCCCAATGGAATCAGGATGAGGAAAGTAGAATATAATAGGAAATACACTCACATTAAAATTGAGGGAGAGAGAGAAAACTTTTAGGGAAAAATACCCTCAGTAGGCCTAAACCTAGTCAATATTCAAGCACTTGACCTCCCAGTTACAGGCAAACTAGATCAAGACTGACTTGTCTATGTGCTCCTCAACGTAGATTAAGATAATTAAACAATGCCTACTCTATGGGGGGGGGGGGGGTATGGGTTAAGGGGGCAGAGTAGGCATTTCCCTAAGGCTAAAGATTCCAGGCGGCAAAAATGTGATATACTAGTTATTTTTTTAAAATTAACTTAATTAACCATGAAGTAAGGATGTAGGTCATGTAAAGAACAAATAATTCATCAAAAATATGCCTTTAGAATATCAACCGTACTTCTTAAAAATACATTAAACTGTTTTTGTTAAATATGGTGAGTGTGTATACTTTCATGATAGTTATTTATTTGAACCTTACAAAATATTCTTAATATATTGTCTAAAAGTTATGAGAATTATATGTTTGTACACTAACATTATGTGATTCAAATAACATGGTTTCTATTATGGAAGTTTGGTAATTTTAGTTTTTAAATAGTAAATAAATTACTTTTTATTTATATTTTAAAAATTACAATTCTAGAAAATCAAATGTGCTGAGTTTTACAATACAGTATGAAATCAACCACTTTTTTTTAACATCTTGAGAAAGTATGGGTTTATTTATATACTTTGACCAGGGCAGCCAAAGTAATTGAATCAGAATTTATCTAAGTTGCAAAATGAGCTTGAATTATTTTCTTTTAACAGTTACAGGCATACTTAAGTGATTACTTAACTAAGAAAGGAGATTATGTCCAAAATAAAAGAAACAAAGGTGCACTCATCCTATTCACCAGGCTGACCTTTGTACCAATTGTGAATTGTACTGTGTGAAATGATACATGTAGTAAACAGTCATCACCTCCCAAGATAACACGAGTATCTTAGCGTTGAATAAGCCCCGAAGGAACACCTGACAGCAATTCAAAGAAGAAAATCGCAGAGAGAAGGAATTAACATTGATTCTCCTTTCTACCCCACACACCCTCCCGTGAAGTGCTTTCCAGAGGAGGTTGGTGTACGTACACCTTCTGAGGGAACAAGAAAAATGTATTGGTCGAACTCGCATGGAACATGATTATACCCCTTCTTCTGGTCAAATAATCTAACCCCCCCCCCCCTTTAAAAAGTTGATAAAATACCCTCTTCAACATTGGGACACCACTCTCAGAGGTGGGGGGTGGAGGGAATCTTGTCCAAGGTAGACATCTCGTCATGTAAGCAAATTCCCATTTCAATGTTGGTAAACTTGTAATTCTAATCTTTTCAAAATTCTCTTTAGGCGATTATAATTGTATACTGCTCATTGTAGGTTATTAACATCCAGTACAAATAAGTCATTTATGTGTGCCTAGGTCACTATTTCTAGCATGTTTTCTAGATAGGTAACATTAACGTTAATTGTTCCTAGGATGGAAAGCTTGAAGAAATAGTAGCTTCGAATGGGGATGGTGTTTTTGGGTAGTCATTATTTGCCTGCCAGTTTTTCTGAATCAGATAGGGTCTGAGGTCATTGTAATTTACACTTAGTAGTTTATTTATGTACATCTTGCTTGTTAAACATCTTATTTTGTAATTTAATTTTTTTATTATAAAAGATTTATAATATTTTAATATTTATACTATGCCAAAACAATGATTAGGTTTTGTATTTCTGTACACCCTATTGGCTCATAAAGCATTCCTTTCTATTAATAACATCTGTTAAACTTTATCTAGAGAATAAATATGGGATGAGTGGTAAATAATATCCGAGAAATTTAGAAACAGTGTAGGTTTACTAGCTCAGCATTTAATTGAATCATGCTGCCTGGAATCTATCCTTGTAGTATATGTTATTATTTATTTATATTGCACTCCCTATCCGACTGTTAGCTTTTGAGATTAGTCGTTGAGACTGGGCTGAGGCAATCAGACTAGTGATGGGTGCACAGTTTTCGAAAAGATTATCCTGACCTATGGTGATGGTATCTTTTATAACAAAATCAAAGCAAATAAAGAGTGTCAGATACATATCCCCTCTTACCTTGCCATATAGAGTTTTGAAAGTTTCTGCAATTTCCAGTCTTTGGACAACTCCCCTCTTTGAGATAACGTCAATGATAGTTTGTTCATCAGTGCCAAAGCCTTTCATGGCAGCGCGGAGGGTTCCGGCGTCTGCTTCTGGGTCAAATGGTTCTGCATCGAAGACTGTGGGTGTGCACTGAAAGGAGAGTAGTCAAATGAGAATTCAGATCTTTAAAACAAAGTCTAACATTTTGTCTAAATGTTAATTATTAGTCCTAAATTTTTAGTGGTAGGCCCACATTCTGTGACAGTACAAGCTTACCTCAAAAAACTATAAAATCTTGAACGACAAAGTGTTTGAAGAAAATGCAATCGTATATATGAGGAAAAAAAAGTCACTCATGGCATTTATTCTTTGATAGGCCCCAATTTCAAGTTAACAGCTCTCGTGTGAATTCACAATGTGGAAACAAAAGCCTTTTCTGTAAGTCTACATAATATTTGTGTTTAAAAGCTGCATAGTTATAATAAATTGTTAACATGCAAACATAATACTGTTGTAACAAAATAGGACTAGGCCCTATGCTACTACTATTACTGTAGCCTATCAACAATTATTATTCACCTACAAAGTATTGATATAATTTTTTAAGTGTGGCTTGTTTGGAATAAGCTTTAATTTTAACAAAACTTGTTTACAAACAGATTTAAGACTGCCAATAATTAGTTTGTTTTGATAGGCAAGAGTTATTACCTGGTGAGCATAGTATTGACGAGAACTCATCTTGATAAAGTAAGTTAGCCCCCTTGTACAATGGAACTGAAAATAATAACCAAAACCTCTTAAAATACTAACAAAAGTTTTCCAAAGAACAGTCCTAGTAATAAAATTAGAGTAGTGCTAATTCTAGTGTGGTAACTTAATTTAGAAACACTCACTAAAAATAATGTTAATAACTAATCATTTTCTTAAGCTAAGTCAGTTTATTTTCCACGCGGGATCTTACTGCCTATTTTCCACGCGGGATCTTACTGCTTATCTGGATTATCTAAAAAGACTACTTTAACTCGGTATTGAAGTAGATAAGAAAGTAGAATTTACAAGTGTGTTTGCATTTGAGTGGAGGGAGAATGGGAAACTTTAGGAAAAAAACAGCTTTGTACAACCAGCCAAGATTCAATCTCCAATCTCCCCATCACCGGCAATTGCATTTTGTCACAGGTCTAACGGCATAAACCAATTATATCAATTAGTAGTATGAGTTACTTCTTATCTCGAGGTATTAGGTTCAATTCTTACTGCAACACAATTTTTTTTAATTCTTACTTTACTAGAAAATCTATCTTTTTAATTAAAACAATTGTATTAATGTAGGGAGTTTTTTTATTTTAAAATCTTTTTCTAAAAAGATATTCGGCTCAGTAATTTAACCTATGTAGCCCCTAGACTATCCAATAGCCTTATTAAAAATAACAAGTTAAATTAAAAGATGTACCTACATTAACTTTAAAATATTGCACGTAGATGATTATTTACATAACATAGGCCTATTTGGGTTTCATAACAAAAAATATGGGTAAGATACACATAATATTGTAAATATGAGGAATTTTTTTTACCCAAAATTAATAAAATAATCCTATTTTATTAAGTGAAAAAAAGATAGTGCATCGATAAGGGAAGAAAATAATAATAATTAGCACCGCGTCTTACTACCCGTTCGGGTTATACGCTTTAAGTACTAATTACGCTAATGGATTAGGAATTGGGAAGGTTGAATTAGAGGAAGTGAACCCACATTTGCGTGGAGGGAGAGTGGAAAACCATTTAGGAAAAACCTCCCCCAGTTCACCCGACCGAGATTCGAACCTCGATCTCCCCGTCCTCAGCAGTCGAGCTCAACACGGCAAGCACGTTAGCCAACTACGCCACCGAGGCAGGTAAGAAAATAATAAAAAAATTAAAGTAATTCACAGTAAGCCTGTAGGCTGTGTGTTTCACTCGTAAACATGTAATACACCTCAATGTATATTCCAAAGAATAATTGTTTTCATAAACACAATAATCGTCTACAGTGAACACATTTAATCTTTCTACATGGTTTAGTAATGTAGTTTTTCCACCCCGATTTCTTTCTAAAATTGATCCTTTGATGTAAATAATATTCTAATTTCGATATTTTATTCTAAAACCATATTTCTCATATTTGTACTTGTTGAATATTTAGATTGTTATAACTTTTATATACAAGTCAGGTTTTGGAATAACTACAGACTGGTATGGCTCTTTTTTTTTGTGACACATTTAGTATGTTCTTGATTGGTGGGTGAGGAAAATGAGCATTAGTTTTGGTGAAAACACTTCTGAAAACTGAGTCTACAAGAAATAAGTATGCAAATAACCACGTGAATTTAGTTTGTTCAAAATTGTGAAGCTGAGCAGGCGTAAAATCACGTGTAGAGTTTGAGAAGTGTATTTAAAACTTGGGTCAGAAATTGTAAAACTGGTCTGATGTATATTCACTTGTATCATAATGAAGTGTATTAAAATGTAAAAGTAGGCAAATATGTAGAGAAAACTTAATTGGAAATCAGTATTAACATTTATGCGCACTAGATGTCACAAAGATAAGAGATTAAATTAATATTTAAGATAATTATGATACAACAAAGGAAAACTCGAGAAAATAAAGTTAAATGCCGGACTGGAAACAAATACAACCATGATTCTGAGTGTGGGTACACTGACAAGAAGAGTGTAGGGAATAGTGAAGATGAAGGTGAGAGCACTGGATGTTCTGGGAGTGAGCGAGACTAAGTGGAGAGGGACTGGAGTGAGGGAGTTGAGGAAAGGATTCACTTTATACTGGTTAGGAAATGATGTAGGGAGGAAAACGGGTGGTGAGGTGGCAGTGAGGAGTGAGGAGTGAGGTGGAGTGGATCAGTGATCGACTCATTAAAATGATAATTATGGACAAAGGGAAACAAACATGGAATTGCTGCAGTTGTATGCACAGCAAGTAGGATACGGCCTACCCCTTGGAAAAGGGAAAATCTGAGAATTAGAAAGGTTTCTGGGAAAGCAACTTGGGACTTATTCCATGGGAAATCATATAATTTGAGAATATGTGTGCTCTTACATCGCAAGATTTCCTTTATATTTTTTCCCTGTGTGGATATATAGGCACAAGTTAAAGGTAGCTAATTTTTTTACGGTGCATAACTGTACCTAAGGTGCCATTTTGAAAAACAAATGTTTCATGCTTTCAGTGTTGATTTAATTTGGGTTGTAATGAACATATTCATAGTGTAATTATTTATTAACCAATTTTGTTCATTTTAATGTCAAATTTGATTTGAAATAATGTGCCCACCACACAAATGAAAATAGGCTACATATTTCATCAAACAGTGATTAGCAGACTGAGCTTTATCGTTTTATCTAGAAATGCTTCTAGTGAAAGTTGTGAGCCAAAGAGAAGTTCACAAGCTTAAATAACAAAAAAGAAGTTAAACTGAAAGAACTATTACATATTTGAAAAATAAATCTCTGAGAATAGCAGAGAAATTGTAAGAAGTAACCAATAAAACTCAAGGGATTAGTGTTCTTCTCGTTCACGTCATATATATAGATGAACATTAGTATTAATCTGTCTATTTTAGTTTTTTATTCTTAGAATGCTAATTATAATTCATAATAAATTTGATTAATAATTATGTTTTTATTGATTTTAAAAGTTGTAACAGTATGGTATATTAGATTGGTAATCTTGAAAATAAATCAAATTATCAAAAGTGGCCTGATTGTCAAAATAGCAAATCAATTCTCCCCAAACTTTTTCATAACTTTTCAACCAAATTACCAATGTTTAAAATAAAGCTTATATTGCATTTAAGGACACAAACATGATGATTTACTGTAAGTAGCTTAACCACAATAATGCTATAGCTACACTAGGCCGTTCCGCACCGCACCTCTCAAATTCGGATGAACGTTATCCATGCTTTTAAATGCAAGTGGTTACACTACGCCGATCCGCACAGGCACGAACAAACCGTCCAGAAAGCATTTATCCGCACTTTTGCGGTGCAGTACAGAACAAGTTGGCATAGTGTAGCGACTTGCTCCCGAATATTGTGTGCATCGGGCGTCTCCATAAATGTTTGATAATTCCTAAACTATGTTGTCATACCAACCACGAAACAGGGCACGCTGGATAGTTGTGGTGAGTTATTAAGTTTGTTTGCTTATTACTATTTAAAAATAAAGTGTGTGTTAAAGAGATGGATGATGAAATACTTATTTATATACAAGAGTGCAAAGAACTATGACCAATCAGACTCTAGGTATATGAACAATGTGCGGAGATTAAGCATTTGGGAAGAAATAGGAAACAAAGCAAATGTTTCGGGTAAGTACTATATTTTAGTGTTATAACAGTATTATTAATACAACAGAAGACATTTTGCAATTTATTAAATAGTGGGATTATTAAAACAAATCAAAATGGCAATAACTGAACGGGTTATTAGAAAAATCGAGAATTGTGCAGTTTCCTAAGACTTTCAAACTTTTCCACCATATGACAATTTGTTTCAATCAACATTATTTGATAAAAAAAAGCCGCTACTTAGCTATGTTTTATGGCAGAAGTCTATTTCTCCCAAAACAGTATATTTTCACCTTATCTTGATTGTTTTTAGGTACCCCCCCCTGTACCTGCTCCACCTAAGGGTAAGGAAAATATTTCAATGGCAATTCCGTTATTGATACTAGTGGAACTAGCACTGTTTAGGAATGTTAGTATCGGTATCGAGATCGTCTAACACAGTTACTAGTTGGGAGCAGACTGCTGAGCAAAAGGTGGAAGTAAAAAGAAATAGGCAATGCACAGAGGACAGTGCTCACTGGTGGGTGTATAATAGGGAGTTAGAAGACAGAGAGAGAGAGAGAGAGAGAGAGAGAGAGAATTCCTTATTGGTGCTAGTTTGATTAGTACCGGTAAGAGATGACAAGCTGTACCTGTTCTAAAACGTTCCACAGCGATACTACCTCGCAAGTAAACTACTACACTAATATAGACACATCCCATGGCCTATAAAGAGGGTTTACTTTTTTTTTTGTCTAATATTAATTCTAAGTGTCTTAGATAGAAAAAAAAAAATCCCTATTTCTTTATATATATGTAAACATTCATAACCCTAAATGGTTATTTCCCCCATCATTTATCAACTCATAAGATATTATTCTTTGTTATTTTTAATATAGGCAATATATTTATCAAACAATAAATATAGGCTATTTTCATTTTAGGATAGATTTTCACAAAATAAATTTATTCAAATAACATGTGTAAACAAAGAGCAAAGCAATCACTTTAGTTTTAATAGTTTCCATATAGTTTTATTCTATTTAAAATGTTATTTTTTAAACTAAAATGTACATTAAAGGGAAAGTTGTATCCTCCTTTAATTAAACGTGCTGTAAGAAGTTCATCTTTGTATTGTAAAGATAATTCACAGTAGGCCTACCAATTAAAAATTACAATGCAATTCATAAGTGAACTAAGCTTCCAAGGGCCTTTGGACAGACTATTCGGACAAGGCGCTGTTCAAAGATAATTCACCCTAGTTAGAACAATCAGGACAATAAGAAAAACTATCAAGCAAATAATCCAAACGAGTAGTAAGACAGACGTGGTACTAAAAAAACTACTAATTATTTGTATCACCTCCACTCGCTAATTCTTAAAAATAGGTTGTTTCGTAAGTTTTTATAAATTTATTTGTGGTATTTATCGCGGACTTTCTGAACCGACTTATTTTATCAGCACACAGCCTTTAACTACCTTAACTTAAATCTAGAACAGACAACACCCTGACCCCTAGCTGTTAATTCACTAACTTATGAAAGGATACCACACTTTTCAACGATACATTTTTCGGTCATGCCTGAAATCGAACCTAGTACTCTTATCTCAGAAGACACGCTAACGACTGAGCTAAGGTGTTGGACTTAAAATGGCTAACCTAGTAATATTTTACTTGCCAATTGCCGTGCACTAGATGAATGAACTACCACTTGTTCTAAACTGAACTATTCAAACAGCTCAACTATAGTTATATGCTACGAAGAGGTGTGAACTCATTAAATTTCTATGTCCTTCAGTCATTCCTGACTCATAAGGGAAATGGAAGCTTATGATTCACTGAAATGGATGACAGCACACGTCCTCCAAAAATCATGTCATATCAAGAACACACCAAAAATAACCATACGGTTTAAAGATAGGAATTAAAATAGATCTAGCTAAACCAATAATTAATAATGCAGTAATATATATTTATATCAAAGTAATGTACATCAAACATTTAACGAGAAATTTTTAACGATGGTATCTACAGTAGGCCTACTAATGTAATTTCAGTAAAATGACTCACCTGAATGTTAAATCTAAAAGACAAGATTACAACTAAGAACTAGTAGTCATGCCACATAAGTTAATAATGGAGCTAAACATTAATTAGTCAACTTACATGTTATTCAGTACCCACGTACACTAAAGTATGACACCGACAATATATCAACGACCAGGACAATATGAAGGAATATTTTTTACTCGGTAAAGGTAGACCGGCTTAGTCCACACCCACAAATACGAGTTTCTAATTCGTTGGGAACGCTGATAGGTCTGAATAGCTTTGACCAATCCCGTACCATGATTCTGAGCTGTCAAAGTATCAGTGACGCCAACAGTATTTCATGATAAAAACACACAAAGACAATAAAAAAAATAGTGGCTTGGGCTAGGAATAATCTAAACATGCTCCAATAACTTCCATCTAAATACCTAAATAAATAATATATTTTAATTGAAATTTACATATGGGTGGTATTTTTATTTTATTTTATTTCAAAAACCTTGATAAAGGCAAAGAAATTACGTATAACTATTTTTTTTTTCAATGGCACTGAAGATATTGTACTCAATAAGCCAGGAACACAGGTATTTGACTTACTCCCGATTCCACTTTCTTGAATTTCCTATTAGTTAACTCCAGTTCTGACCCAACTAACCTAGACCTATCTCAACACGAATTTCGTCTACGAGATGACCGGGAAGACATATTTTGTCCGTCTCTACACCGACATATTTATATTTAGAAGGAAATTGTACAGCCTCCTATACAAGGTAATGTTGTATGAGCGTAATACATTAACTAAAGAAAAGTCTGTAATATAATTAAGAATGTAATTTCTCCGAGCCAACTGATGTACAGGGCAGGTCGTAAATATATGTTATAATGTTTCCGGAACGTTGCAAACCACCACACAATGTGCGGACGCTACCTTACGCATCAAATAAAGTCGGTCTTTCGTGTAGGCGTGCCCGAGCTGAAGGCGGATTGTTGTACAAATAAACTTTTGAGTGCCCTTAACTCCTGAAAATCATGCTGTAACTAATTTTGTACCACAAATC
>JBCFYV010004936.1:0-19217 GCA_039000515.1 Timema cristinae
ACCGTGGTCGCATACTAAAACCGCCACCACTTAGTTCGCCTGGCTACTCACCCTGTTTTTACTGCCCTGTCGGAGAACACATTCGAGGCCGAAGGCGAGCTTTTTTCGACCAGTACGATCCACTCACACAACAAAACAAACTCTATCTAACGTCCTGGAAGAACAACCTGTTGTTTCATCATCAAGATAGATGGCAGTGAATAAAGCGCGTGCGCGATCTGATAAACTTGGCTAGCTTTCAATCGTCGTGTACTCGTCACCCCCCCCCCCCCCCCCCCCCCCCCTAATCCAAGACCAAGACTTCATGGCGTTCTGCGCAGGCGCCGATGAGGTCTTCTAGTCGCCGATTGGACAATATGATATCGAATTATGGCTATTCATTCCAACCCCCTTTTTTTCCCCTCTGAATTCAAATGAATAAAGGCGAGTGTTTGACATGGGAAAAAATCACTCTTTGATGCCACTAGCCGTTAGAGGAACTAATACTCCCAACAATGTAAGTTGACATAATGATGGCGAGCTAGTTAGAGATATTGCATCGTTAAATGGTAGACTGTAGGTTATAAATTGATTCTCCAGTAGGTGAACAGTTTAGCAGAACTAAATGTAGTACTTTGGATACTTGTTGTACTATGATGTTTTGAGTAGAAGTTTATTACAATTAACTTCCAATATGTTTGTATATCTTATTTCGCAGGTTAACCAAAGTAGGTTTTGGAGAACTAAATTTAGCACATTAGATACTTGTTATACTATGATGTTTTGATTAGAAGTTTATTACAATTAACTTTCAATATGTTTGTATACCTAATTTCGCAGGTTAACCAAAATAGGTTTTGGGGAACTAAAGTTAGTTGCTTAGATATTTGTCATATTATATTGTTATGATTAGAAATTTAGGACAATTTACTTTCAATATGTTTATATATCTAATTCCGCAGGTTAAACAAAGTAGGTTTTGGGAAACTAAGTTTAGTAATTTAAATATTTGTTATGCTACATTGTTTTGATTAGAAATTTATTTCAAGTAACTTTCAATATGTTTATATATTGAATTCTGTGGGTTAACAAACGTAGGGTATGCTAGTTTAGGAGAACTAAGTATAGTACTTTAAGTAGTTGTCATGATATATTGTTTTGACTAGTTAATCAGGAGTATCTATGTTTTGATGACCAGAGCGAGTAAGAATGCGCCAAGCTTAAATTCTAAATATTATGTCATATATATATATTTTTTTTTTTTATATTTTACATCTTGTTATATTGTTAAATAAACTGGCCAAGGCTTAGTATCTTGTTATCTCCTGTTTTGTTTTTGCGAGGTCCCTGCCTTATATACAAGTTGTTTAAATAATCAAATAGGGAATATTTACTTAACTTGAGTGGTGGTCAATAAGGATCCCTGTGATTTAACTAAATAAATGCCTAAACCATTTAAGCATGGTTAACCCACACAAGGTATTTCAATTCTATTCTGTTACATGGCTAAAAAGTCCTTGATTTTAAATTCTAAATTGTCTGTGTATTTGCTAGGGTTAAATTTGCTATTGTTTTAAAAGCTAGCATTTATTAATCTAATCATAATTCAACAGCCTACACACAAGGTATTTCAATTCTCTTCTGTTACATGGCTTAAAAGTGTTTGATTTTAAATTTTAAATTGTCTGTGTATTTGCTAGGGTTAAATTTGCTACTGTTTTAAAAGCTAGCATTTATTAATCTAATCATAATTCAACAGCCTACACACAAGGTATTTCAATTATCTTCTGTTACATGGCTTAAAAGTGTTTGATTTTAAGTTTTAAATTGTCTGTGTATTTGCTAGGGTTAAATTTGCTACTGTTTTAAAAGCTAGCATTTATTAATCTAATCATAATTCAACAGCCTACACACAAGGTATTTCAATTCTATTCTGTTACATGGCTTAAAAGTGCTTGATTTTAAATTTTAAATTGTCTGTGTATTTGCTAGGGTTACATTTGCTACTGTTCTAAAAAAACATATTTCATGCTTGAGTCAAATGTTGGTCTATGCTGTTATAGGACATTATAGGGTTGATTCAACGATTTAATTATAAAGCTGTCTGTTTATTTGCCATAGTTAAATTTGTGGGAGGACGTCCCTGCTCGATTACCTCTTTGACAAATATTAGCTAATATGCGGGCTAATTTCTTGCCTACATGAACGATACTTAATGAAAATAACTATCCGTGAATAAATCCAAACTTTCTTACTGTTTGTGTTTATAATAGCTATCTGCTTTTCCACCGTCAAATAAAGAACCTTTCTCGATAGTTAATGAATAAGTAGGTTAAAAACTATAATATTATATATCTACAATTACTTGTATAAATAAATGATGCCGGGACTTTCTCTCACTTCTTATCTTTATGCGAGTAAGCGGTAGGTGGGTCTGTAGAAACCATAAGTTATGTGAAACTAAAATAACAGGTATTTACGTTGTTGTAGCAACACTACAGTAAATAAAGTATTGATTATTTATAACAGAACATGGATATACAACAGAAGATTTACTCCATACGTCAAGAGACAATCCAGAGAGCCTATTTCTTTTCGGTCCTTCCCCCACCACTGCAACGGACCAGCCCCTGACGGTCAACCGGACAACCCGACTCGTCTCGTCATCACCACCACTGACACGCCTACAGATATTATCTGACACCTCCTCTATTATTAGATTACAGGCATTTGCTCCTAATAACCCCCCGGTACCACAAGCAAGCTCTTGGGCCCTACACAAGACACCCCACCCTATTCCTACTTTAAGGAACCACCCCGTTAAACCGGTGTGTGTTGTCAGGCCACAGCCAAGGGGGGAGTGATTCCGTAGGCTTTATAATGCTAATAATAATAATAATAATAATAATAATAATAATTGACGACCCTGAGCCATAGGTTTTTTTAATGTGTGCTACGTTCCCTTCACGTGAAAACATTTAGGGTTATGCGTGCCTAAAATACGAGCTTCTTGTTTAATTTCTTACCGGTGCTTTAAATATATATTCATGAACCATACTTATTTTTCTCGATCAGGAGTCTCTGGTTTGATGAAAAAAAAAACGCAATAACTATTATGTGTGTGGCTAAAATCCTAACTTTGTTTGTATTTATATTAGCTGCCTGCTATAGATTGACACTAAGAAAACTTTCTCACCCGTTAATGAATAAGCCAGTTATAAGTTATTTAAATATAAATGGCGCGGTGCAACTCAAAGTTAAACTTAACTTAATTGCTTAGATGAGTCCTGCTGGAGCGCTGATGGTCTGACGGTGGTACGGCAGGCAGCGGAGATTGCGCAAAACAAAGAAAGTTTGAGGTTGGCGGACAACTTTGTATAGGCTATGGTAGCCTATATGGCCGACGTTGTCCGCCGACACCATTCAAGGAACCAGCTGCCTCCTGCCACCGCTGTTCCAGAGAACGTGCAGCTCTCCACGCAAACACCCGGGGTACCCTTGGTCACCCAGGACCTTCCTCAGGTGCCTCCTCCAGCGTCTCCGGTGGACACGCTGTCACAATCGTCTCTAGGTACCTCGGGGTACGCAAAATTAATTCAGGTATTTGGATAGGCCGTGTTGACAAGAGAAGAGCAACGCGGCCTATCCGGACAGCTATTTCAGGCGCAAGAACAATAGACTTGACATCCCCTTCACCATGTGCCGATGGTGATACGGATACTGATATTGATATAGACGACGTTATGCGTCGGATGATGCCCCAGTATTTTGATTTAAACATTTAAGGTATTTATTTTGAAAATTTAAATTTTGTTAAATAAATATTAGAAAAAATTTTGGTTAAACGTGTATATTTACAGATTAGTTTTTTGTGCTCATCAAAATGTTGTGTTTGTTTAGTAATTATAATTTGGTCAGCTATTTCAATCAGAAATATTGTTATAGAATAATAATTGATTGTTAAATATATATTAGAAAAATAGGCTGATTTTAACAGGAAAAATCCAATATTTACAAATACCGAATAAATCTCAGGTAATTCATATTTATTTTGATTTAAACATATAAGGTATTTATTATGAAAATTTAAATTTTGTTAAATAAATATTAGAAATTTTTTTTGGTTAAACGTTTATATTTACAGATTAGTTATTGTGATCAGCAAAATGTTGTGTTTGTTTTTATAAATAAAATATAGTAATTATTATTTGGTCCGCTATTTTAATCAGAAATATTATTGTAGAATAATAATTGATTGTTAAATATATATTAGAAAAATAGTCCGATTATAACAGGAAAAAATCTAATATTTACAAATACCAAATAAATCTCAGGTAACTCATGTATAATTTATTTATTTATTTTGATTTAAACATATAAGGTATTTATTTTGAAAATTTAAATTTTGGTTAAACGTTTATATTTACAGATTAGCTATTGTGATCAGCAAAATGTTGTGTTTGTTTTTATAAATAAAATATAGTAATTATTATTTGGGCCGCTATTTTAATCAGAAATATTATTGTAGAATAATAATTGATTGTTAAATATATATTAGAAAAATAGGCCGATTTTAACAGGAAAAATCTAATATTTACAAATACCAAATATATCTCAGGTAATTCATGTATAATTTATTTATTTTGAAAATTTAAATTTTGTTAACGATGGTGATTCGTATATTGATATAGATGACGTTATGCGGCGAATCATGCCCCAGTATTTTGATTTTAACGTGTAAGGTATTTATTTTGAAAATTTTAAATTTTGTTGAATAAATATTAGAAAAAATTTTGGTTAAACGTTTATATTTACAGATTAGTTTTTTGTGCTCATCAAAATGTTGTGTTTGTTTTAATAAATAAAATATAGTAATTAGTATTTGGTCCGCTATTTTAATCAGAAATATTATTATAGAATAATAATTGATTGTTAAATATATATTAGAAAAAATAGGCTGATTTTAACAGGAAAAATCTAATATTTACAAATACCGAATAAATCTCAGGTAATTCATGTACAATTTATCTATTTATTTTGAAAATTTAAATTTTGTTAAATATATATTAGAACAATTTTGGTTCAACGTTTATATTTACAGATTAGTTATTGTGATCTACAAAATGGTGTGTTTGTTTTTTATAAATAAAATATAGTAATTATTATTATTTGGTCCGCTATTTCAGTCAGAAATATTACTATAGAATAATAATTGATTGTTAAATATATATATTAGAAATTTTTTTGGTTAAACGTTTATATTTGTGATTAGTTATTGTGATCATCAAAATGTTGTGTTTGTTTTATAAATAAAATATAGTAATTATTATTTGGTCCTCTATTGTGATAATCAAAATGTTGTGTTTGTTTTTATAAATAAATAAATGTTTCATTAAAAGCACTACAATTAGACTTATGAATTATGTTATTTAAGCATGGCTCCTCAATCACTACACTTGAGGTTATTTCCTAAGCTGTTCTCTTTGGATAGCAAACTAAGTCACAACAATGTTGGCGTCTCCTTCAGGTCTTTGATTGTCCAGCCGAGGATTTAAAAATAATAACGACATTTAGTGCTAGTTTTTTTTAATTGACAATCAGCAATTGATTAATTTAAAACAACAACAACAACAAGCAGCAATATTATTTAGGTCTTTTGACCAATACATATAAAATACATCTACCAGCCAGAAAATGAGTAGGAGTCAATTTTATTGTTAGTCTTTTTTATTGACAATCAACAATTGATTAATTTAAAACATTCACAACAAGCAGCAATATTATTTAGGTCTTTTGACCAATACATATAAAATACATCTACCAGCCAGAAAATGAGTAGGAGTCAATTTTATTGTTAGTCTTTTTTATTGACAATCAACAATTGATTAATTAAAAACATTCACAACAAGCAGCAATATTTAGGTCTTTTGACCAATACATATAAAAGACATCTACCAGCTAGAAAATGAGTAGGAGTCAATTTTATTGTTAGTTTTTTTATTGACAATCAACAATTGGTTAATTTGAAACATTTCACAACAAGCAGCAATATTATTTAGGTGTTTTGACCAATACATATAAAAGACATCTACCATCTAGAAAATGAGTAGGAGCCACCTCCAAAATAGTTCAAGACACGTTGAGAGACGCTAGAGTGTATATTGACAATGTCTCCACAGTTTTTACCTGGCAATCTTACTCTTCCAACAAACTCAAGAACAATAACATTAGGTTCGGGCTCTTCCGATAGCACAACGTTATAACTTTTGTTTTTCTCAAGTTCGTTTAAGCACTTGACACGATTGTATTCCTCTTTCTGGATCATGTCTAACGCCCTGCATAATACCTCCTCGTCCCAACAGGTATCCTGGTGATCAGCAGTTTGATGACATTGAATTTTGTGCCGAATAAGATTTGATAGCTTTGCGTAGGATCCATCACAAACGCAGCATTTAAACGGCATAATGTCAATTGGAGATGCAGCAAAAGAAATAAACACGCGCTCTTAACGTTTTTTTTTTTCAAAATTTCACCACTAGCTCCTATGACAGCAGCAGAGTACGTCTAGTTTATTAATTCACTTTTAAACATCAGACTTTGTCCTCCGAGATATATCATACAGCGGGCTTTAGATTTAAAGCGCTTACAATCCAAATAATATATTGACTTTGGAAGGAAAACGTTACCGAAACTGCCCAGACCGAGTATGTAGTCGGCGTGCGTTTCACATATAATTTTAACATTTGAGTAATTTTTGTAAATTGTTAAATCCTCGAGATTTACAGGTTCTTCGGACTTTACCTCCGGTGGTGGTGGGCGCGCAGCTGACTCTGCTGGCCGGTAAACAGGCGACTCTGACTGTGGATACGCCAGTGAATCTGACGCCTGGTAGGTAGACGCCTCGGACGGCGGGCACGCAGGTGACTCTACTGACTGGTAGACAGACGACTCTGACGACGGGTACGCCTGTGACGTCTGGTAGGTAGACGACTCTGGTGGTGGGTACTCTGGGGCTGGGTACGCCTGTGACTCTGGGGCTGTGTACGGCTGTCTCTCTGAGGGAGGCGGCGTGAAGTACGGTGACGGATGGTGTGGAGCTCGGAAGGGTGGCGGTGGAGGTCGGGGTAACACAGCTACCACGTCCCCCTTGCGGAAATTTTAAACGGCGCACGTTACATCACACATATACGTTTCCACGATTCTCTCGTAGGGTAGTACTTCCGTCGCTCGTATAGTGTGACAGGTAGAGTCACAAAACTCTATGTAGCCTCGCTCCTCTACTTTGTAAATTACCTGTCTATCACACACCGCGACACTGTGAACATTCTCTCCCGCCATATAGGCACGCCCCTCCATCGTATGGCCCACAAACATTAAATTAATATAGCCGGATCGAAGCATGGTGAGCGTACCTGAGAGCTAAACGTCCTGTTGAGTGCTCCGCTGCCCGTTGTTGTTAACTGCCGTGTCTCTTAAGCGCGTTCAAAGTTCACAATGGTAGGTGAACCGGGTTTTACTCCGGCGCAGGTAAATACCAGTTTTTATTTATTTAACTCACACACGTCTTCATCTGTAAGAGTACCAAACCGGCAGGGTAAAAATACACAAAACTCGCTGTCTAGATAGGCTATTAGACGTCTCCCGAACTTTGTATTGACGGCTTTTAATTTATCAACCGAGTACTTTTGATCTACGGCTAGATCACACAATTTGACGGTCTGCACCGCGTCGACGATATTTACCAGCTGCTGTAACTTATCCATATTGGACCGCTCTACAAACGTGTATAAATAGACAACCAAGTGGGCACCCCTCTTTATAGCCACCCCCTCCCTCGTTTGACGTCACACGATATATTCTTGTCTCGACTTGTCTTGTCTGCCCGCCAACCTGGCGCCCGTGTCGATGACCTCGATATCTAAGCTTGTCTCAACTCGTCTTGTTGTGCCGACATACTGGCGCCAGGGTTGTGACATAACACGCGAGATTACGTCATTGGGAAAACCCAAAGGTTGTCGAGGTCACGATATATTCTTGTCCTGACTTGTCTGCCCGCCAACCTGGCGCCATTATTCTTGTCTTGACGACCCACCAAACTGTCGCCATACATTCAGCCCTGATATATATTTACGGTCATTACTTATACATTTTTTAATGTACGGAAACATTACATTTATTTGTTGTTGTTTAAGAAGTATTGGGAGGGTCGGGTACACGTTATGGCAGTTGGAGGCAGTGGATTCATATCTCGCTCAGGGGGGATGGTGGTTTTATACACTCCCTCACACCACATAAACTCTGGAACCATTCTAACTTACTCCTCCGGTCCGTGACGGTTACACACATCCATGCATTGAGAAAGACGATACCAAACAAACAATTTTAGTATACATTGGTGCCGGGGATAGCGGCCCCTAACTGTGGATTCCGAGGCCCCTGATTGTGCATAATTAGAGATGCTAGAGTTGCGACATAACACGCAATGATTACGGCATAGGAAAAAAACCCAAGTTGTCCGGTGCGAGAGCTGCGGGTGGAGGAACATTTCCATGCATTTCGACAGACGCTACCAAACAAACAATTTTAGTAGACTTGTAACAGGGGTAGTGGCCCCTAACTGTGGATTCCGAGGCCCCTGATTGTGCATAATTAGAGATGCTAGAGTTGCGACATAACACGCAATGATTACGTCATAGGAAAAGACCCAGGTTGCTGAGGTCACGATCTATTCTTGTCCCAACTTGTCTTGTCAGCCCGCCAGCCCGGCGCCAGGGTTGCGACATAACACGCAATGATTACGTCATTGGGAAAACCCAAGGTTATCGAGGTCACTTGTCACCCCGGCAGGCTGGCGTCAGGGTGGCGAAGGAGGAGGGGGGGGGTCTCGGGAACCAATTAACACACTCTACCACCAACCACCATAGCGCAAGGTTAACGCTACTGTTTCCGGGACAGAGCCGTGTGACAGATGATTCGATGTTCATTCTAGGCCTGGCAGCCGTAGCGCAAGCTTCGTGCCGAGCCCTCCTGCCGCAACGTCAAGGACTGTATGCCCATAAATAAACTACAACGCCCTAAAACTCCCTACCAATTAATTAATTAACAACCAACATGTCCGGCGTATGCCAGCAATAAATAAAAAAAACTACAACGCCTCTATCCTAACAATTAACAATAATCAATTAACAATAATTAATTAACGATAATTAATAATTAATCAGCAAGAACCAACATGTCCAGGGTTTGTTGGGGGGAGGGGCAGGAGGAGGGGAAAGTATGTCAGGGGCGGGGGGCGGGAGGGGTGGGAGCAGGGGCGGGACCAGGGGGCGGAATAACGGTAAAAAGCACAGCTGTGACGTAGTGGGCCAAGTGGTCGTGCTAGACTACTTACCTGAAACGTAGCAGTTTCTCTATGATGGATTGCACTGTCTTACTATCTGCTCTACATTAATCTATTGGTACTAGTTATATCAGAACTGTACAATTAAAAGTTTATGGGCTGGTGTTCCCTTAGCTCTGATACATGTACCCCTACGATTGCACAACTTACCTCTGAGTTTTAATAATCATCTATTCTTTGTTGATAATAGCAAGACTGATAAACCAATTAACGAAGATGTTGACGAGATGTCCTGGACTTTTTTCTGTTATGACTTGGTTTAGCAAACACTAGGGCTGTATCAACATTTAGAACGACCGTTTGTATTTTAAAAAATGGCAGGTATTTATTTAATTTTGTGAAAAAATAGTTGAGGGGGCTGGAGGTTAGGAGATTGACCTGAAAGCGTATGGTACTGACGAAAGTATGGGGAAATGCTGCAGGAGACTATTGAGATAATAAAACTGATGGAAAGAAGATGAGCATTGACGTTATTCCCAATACTTAGCTCTCATCTACAAAAACTGTCACTATCTGAAAAGCATATAATTATGTCATGTAAAACTATGTAATTTTTTTATATTTTGCTGAAACTGGTGTGTTGAGAGTAATTTCTAGTTCGGTATCCAGTTAGTTGTAAGAATTTGTCCAGCCAGGTGACTAACATGAAGGGTTAACAATATACAAATATAATGAGAGAGTCATCATGTATCAACATTTAGAAAAACCCGTCACAAACAAGAACAATATCGGTAATTGTCCTAAACGGTGGGGGTTGTGTGTTATACCCTGAAAACTAACAGCAAATGTGACATAGATTGAAAACCAGTGAGGTTAAATACCCCTATTCTGGTTTAAGTATCCAGTAGAATAAATCGCTCTTCTGGGGACTGTCGCAAGGTCAGGGAAATTGAATTAAACATTTATAACGCTTACTTCAAATCTGAGTAGATAGAATAGTTTTGCTGGCTCTGTTTTTTTGATCAAAATGGCGGATGCTCTAACACTCGGTAGTCTGTATTGTCATAAAGGTCTGTGAGTGAGCTCACATGTGTATATCAAGATTATGAGGGTATTTAATATAATCTTGTTGCAAGTAAATATTGGTTGAACATGGTGGTTCGGTTTTGTAAGACCCGTTTCAGTAGCCGAGGCATTTAAAACGTCACTCTTGTGTTGGACCGGCATTTAAAACGTCACTCTTGTGTTGGACCGGCATTTAAAACGTCACTCTCGTGTTGGACCGGCATTTAAAACTTCACTCTTGTGTTGGACCGGCATTTAAAACGTCACTCTCGTGTAGGACCGGCATTTAAAACGTCACTTTCGTGTTGGACCGGCATTTAAAACGTCACTCTTGTGTTGGACCGGCATTTAAAACGTCACTCTCGTGTTGGACCGGCATTTAAAACGTCACTCTTGTGTTGGACCGGCATTTAAAACGTCACTCTCGTGTTGGACCGGCATTTAAAACGTCACTCTCGTGTTGGACCGGCATTTAAAACTTCACTCTCGTGTTTGACCGGCATTTAAAACGTCACTCTTGTGTTGGACCGGCATTTAAAACGTCACTCTTGTGTTGGACCGGCATTTAAAACGTCACTCTCGTGTTGGACCGGCATTTAAAACTTCACTCTCGTGTTGGACCGGCATTTAAAACGTCACTCTCGTGTTGGACCGGCATTTAAAACGTCACTCTCGTGTTGGACCGGCATTTAAAACGTCACTCTTGTGTTGGACCGGCATTTAAAACGTCACTCTCGTGTTGGACCGGCATTTAAAACTTCACTCTCGTGTTGGACCGGCATTTAAAACGTCACTCTCGTGTTGGACCGGCATTTAAAACGTCACTCTCGTGTTGGACCGGCATTTAAAACTTCATTCTCGTGTTGGACCGGCATTTAAAACTTCACTCTCGTGTTGGACCGGCATTTAAAACTTCACTCTCGTGTTGGACCGGCATTTAAAACTTCACTCTTGTGTTGGACCGGTATTTAAAACGTCACTCTTGTGTTGGACCGGCATTTAAAACGTCACTCTCGTGTTGGACCGGCATTTAAAACTTCACTCTCGTGTTGGACCGGCATTTAAAACGTCACTCTCGTGTTGGACCGGCATTTAAAACGTCACTCTCGTGTTGGACCGGCATTTAAAACGTCACTCTCGTGTTGGACCGGCATTTAAAACTTCACTCTCGTGTTGGACCGGCATTTAAAACTTCACTCTCGTGTTGGACCGGCATTTAAAACGTCACTCTTGTGCTGGACCGGCATTTAAAACGTCACTCTTGTGTTGGACCGGCATTTAAAACTTCATTCTCGTGTTGGACCGGCATTTAAAACTTCACTCTCGTGTTGGACCGGCATTTAAAACGTCACTCTTGTGTTGGACCGGCATTCTGATTTGTAAAATATCGGGGCTTGAGTCCTGGTCGTCTCTACTGAGGGTGATCTCCCACTCTCCTTCCACGTGAATATGGGTAGATTACCTCCAAGTCTTTCTTCCTCATCCTTACCCCATTATAGTATTTATCAGAAGTGATTATAGCCTGCGCAGGTAGTAATACGTAGTGATACAAATACTATCTGCAAGGGTAGATTGGGCCTAATTATATATATTTTATACTGTTCAATAGTAACCTGCAACGTCAGTCCCGCAGTCATAGGTTTCTTGGTTCTGGAGGCACCGCACTGTGATATGAAGCGTTAGGCTTTGAACTGGCTGATTCGTAATGAAAGAAGTTGTCTGTTTGAATATTTATAAAAATGAAAATGTAAGAAAAATCAAATAAAACTGTTATCAACTAGGAAATGGTCAGAATATAATAATTATTATATTTATTAATATTTCGTCTTTATTATGGTGAATTTGAGATAGACCAGAATTTTTCTTAAACTTAACCCCTTAATAACAATGCATAGTAATCCTTATACTACTAATTTAGTAATAAAAACATTTTTAATATACACGTATCTCTTCATACAATTTTTCTAATCAACACTGCTGTTATAATCGTTTTAATGGCTAAAATATATCTTAATCACTGTTCACTGTGTCCAGTGATATGTTAAACGGGGATATTAGGGATTTTTTTTGCTCAGGAAAAAATCATAAGATTATTTATATATTCACTAAAAATACAAAACTTTTGATTTACAATAGACAAAAAGTATATGTATATAAATATATTTCATATTATACAATCTGTCAAGAAAATTAATCACAATTCATAAGAGAACATGATATATTCGTGTTGTCTTACTACCCCTCTATCGTTAGTCACTGGCCAAAGTGGATATGCGCACGCGCGAGAATTTGATTAAATCATTGAAATAATCTAAAGAATAATGATTCTTGCACGATTAATTAGACGGTACTATTGAAAGACAATATTTTAGTGATGAAATATAGTCCCACCCAATCTAGCTTGTAAAACCTTAAACTGCAGTACATTATATCTAAGTATATTTTAGGTTTTATGTGAAACTTTCTCCGCACGTCTTGTTCACAGCACAGAATCCTACATGGCTATTTGACAGTTCATTATTAGAATAAACTGGTTTATTTTTCCAATAAAAATGTAAGCTGTTGCTTTTTATATTAGTGGGAACATTGATAGCTATATTTAGTTTGTGTTTTGTAGGATGAATAAATAACTTAAGGTGTAAGTAGATATCTTTGAACTAACGTAATATTGATTAATGTTGAGTTTGTTAGTTTCCTCGTATTAGTCCGCAGGATTAAGTCAATATTTTAACCGAGTTGTGTGTTTATAGGTAAAAGTATGACATTTGGAGAGTGTGTGTTATTTATATCTAGTTATTAGTTGTAGCCTTAGGTGGAATACACTTTGAGCCACCATATTGGAAAATGGTGGTCAAACTAAGTTTTTAGTTTGTAACCTTTGATGGGTTGATCCTAATTAAATTTTTCTTATTTTACTTAAAAAATATTATTAAAAGGACCCTTTTTAGTCATTACAAAACATTCTTTAGGCCCTAAGGGTTCCGCACTTATCAAATATCTAAAAACCGGGTTCACTTATTAAATTTAAAATTAGAATGAACTAGATAGGTAACTAAGCACACCAGATTTCCATTGATGTCCTTTAAGTCGTATTTTGACCAAATGTTTCCTCAAGAATCACTGATCAAAACCAAAATGTTAGCTTCATCAAAACATTTTTCTACTTCTAAGTTTTGAATGGATTATCCGATTATGTGTAGCATTAAAAAAAATTAAATCATGTTTATTGATAAGTTTACTTGCACGAATGAAGAATAAGATTTGTTCATATTAAGGCTAATTAATAATATAATTTACTAGCATAATTAACATAAATACAGACATATATTAATTTTCCTTACCACGGGCTAGCTCTAACACATTTATTTATGTATTTTTAAATGTGATAATAATTATGCATTAACATATGCAGTAGTATATATATATATATATATATATAGTTTCAAATCGGGCGTGAGTTTTTTTTTACACTTGCATCTGATTATATTTCGAGATTCTGTACAATCAGGAGGATGCGTGATCTATTTTGGTTTCCAAGAGTCTGAATATCGATTCCAGTCAAACATCTGCCAATCATACAGTTCTGGAGCTGTTTTTAGAGTATGTCCCTCTTCAAGGCCTGCTTGGTAGGTTACTCTGTGGACATGCAGTTTATAGGTATTAAGTGTAAATGGAATGTTGTCCAAGTTCTATTTTTCTGTACAAACAATACAAATCTGGCTTGGTTTACAATTTTTTGATCTACTAAGGTGATCTGTAAAGAACACAGATGGCATAATTCACTTCTGGGTGGATTTTACATTTAGTGAAGCAAATTACTTCGCCTCCTCCTGAGAATTTTGAGGTGGTATCACGGCCTGTTGTGGCATGGAATAGTGATAGAGTTTTGTATTTTTATCTTCCAAATGCTTCAGACATGTTACATGTGTGAAAGGTTTTCCCTGTACCAATATTATCCCGAAGATGACCATTTAGAACATTATAGTAACACGGTGCCAAAGCCAAAACATCCATATCTATACTTATTTTTAGGATTCTATTTTATTTGGCTTTGTGGAACACCATGATCTTCATGTAAAATTATTTGCGTGTCTGAATCTTCTTGCTTGCAGTCCTAGCTCCTCCAATGTACTGTACATATTGAAGGATTTGAAAAGGAGCATAGAACACTTTTCTATAGATTCTAGATTAACTAAGACATCTCCGTAACATGATACTGATGCTATATCGATAAAAGTTCTTGGTTTGTTTTATCCACTTTTAGGAAATCAGACCATTTTCTTGATCAATTTTCACTGTCCACTCAACCCGATGACGATCTACATTTCCTATTTTAGCTCAAATGCCATTCACAAGGCTTTCAGGCTTGTAGACGTCAAATAATCTGCCTATTATGTGTAGGCTGGGTTTTTAAAACAGGTTTACGATTAACTTGATCATCCTTTGTGAATACTTATTTAAAGTGTCCTTTTTTAGGCATAATCACATGTACAATAGCAGGGCCATCGATAATTATCATGTCAATGTCAGGATAATCAATTGTATGAGTGTCATTATCGTCTTCTGTTGCAACTAAGTATTTCATCAGGTCAGACCCAGCCTTAGAGTTTATTTAGTAATAACTCATTATCTGTTACAGATGGGGATAAATGTTGTTTTAATGAGAGAAACAGTCATTAATATCTCCTGCTAGAACATATCAAGCAATGTAAAATTTAATAAAATCAACATCGGCTTCATTTCAGAGTTTTCATGGTTGCAAAAGTACTACTAGTTTACATATTTTGCTTTGTTTGATATGTTGCTTTTAAACATCCGGAATCTGCTATGTGTGGTTGTAGCATCAATCGGCTTTTCACTGTAGATAAGTCTTTCTTTAAAGAATTTCTCAATAATCTTCCATCTGCTTAGGATCAAAATCGTTTCACTTGTAACAGACCAAATGTTTTACACTATTTATTTAATAGTAGTCGTAAGGATACAAACTATTTCCACAAAATCGATTTGTATCATTTGCGTTTCACCATAATGAGCGCATTCGTGGTTTTTAGGGTGTTTTATGTTAATTTCATTGAAAGGGACAGAAATCCACTAGAAGGAAAGTGAACATAGCCTACATAAACTAAACTAGACTAAACAGATTGATTTTAATTTTTAAACTTCTAAATCTCATCATAAATAAGATCGATCAGTTACCTTAACATATCATATTGCCATTGTGTACATAAAAATAATAAGTGTAAAGGAATCATAGGTCTAAACGGGGTACAGACACAGAAATGCCTCTACAGAGTTACTAAATCTTAGTACAGTGATTCCAACTCTAAAAACAAAGCGTCACTAGAACAGTTACTAGAACTTAACACAAATCTCACTCTGGGATATAACTATTTGGTTTTAAGATACTTAAAAGGGAGCAAACTTATTTTCAAAATAGTCATTCTTATTCTGAACCATAAATAAATAAAAACATTAAAAAATAAATCCTTTTACTCCTTTGTAAGAATTTAAATTTCACAGACTATAGCTAAAGTAACATAGTTTTTGGAAGATTGTATTGAACTATTATAATCAAATAACTATGTTTCTTTCATGTTTCACCATGATGTAAGCTTCAAAACAAAACAAATAGAATTGAAATTGAACGACTGGAAAGTTAGATACAGTGCAGGACACCACTTGAATCAACCTTGAAACTGACATTTGGATTTTGATAAACGTTGTGTTCTGGACTGGTCTTTCATGCTTCGGGGAGCTGGACGGGCGTCTTCTAAACCTAGGTCGCGAAGTTTCAGCTGCACCTTTTTATTGGTTAGGCATTTTATGAGTTCTTCTGGGTCTGAGAGGAGCAGGGGGTGATAGTTGACTAATAGTAAGGAGAGGAAGAGAGAGGGGTCGTAATCGTAGGTGGATTGCGTGGAACAGGTTTCGGGAGGATGACGCAGATGGAATAGAAAGGTGTCATGTGATGAGGGCCTTGAAAATACGATTGTTCTCCCCTGACCTTACGGCAGATACCTCCCTTGCTGCGACGGTACGGGAATGGTGTTGGAAGCGGGTCATGAGGTGTGGCAGCCCGAATGGTTCTGAGCGCATAAAAAGATTGTAAGAAAAAAGGAGGTGGGGATGGTGAAGGATAATGCAGCCGAATGGAATCTGAGCGCAAAGAATTATAAGAAAAATGGGGGGATGGTGAAGGATAAATGCAGCCCGAATGGTTCTGAGCGCAGAGGAGTGTTGTGGAAAGAAATGAAACTAAATCATTAGGTAGAAGAAGGTGCTGTTTATTATTTATTTTTGTCTTATGTCTATACATTACAATCTCTATCATCGAGAGAGGGTGGGCCAACCCTCCTCCTCGTCTTATTCTCTAACTTATTCATCATGTCTATTTAACCTTCTTATTCTTAATCTAAGACTAAAACTACTGCATCATATTACATGTTTTATACCTTTGAATAGGTTTTCCCTTTATTGTTTATGGTCTTTAGCTTGCTCGAGCCTTCGTCCTGGCGCGATCTCTAGAGTGTATGGAACTTAGTGGACGGGCCTGGGAGGACGTGGCTCGTTTAGCAGACGCGCAGGGGAGGGCTCGAGGAAGAAGGGTTAAGGGCGACGTGGTCTCGGAACGGTCACTAGAGTCGCCAACAACGTTTTTTGAGAAAGTTTTGGTCAAAGAACTTAAGAGATTCAACGGAAAGCTTATGTATATGTATCAAAATTTATATTAGTCACCATAAAAAAAGTTTTTGAATGTAGAAATCCATTTTAGAACTAAAGCTTCAGTTTTTGAAAACTGGGTGGAACCCTTAAGGTTTATCAAAATAGTAATCACTAACTTAAAATAAAATCTGATAATCATTGACAAGTTACAGTCGATAAAGGAAGTTGGCTGCCATTTTCAAATATGGTGACTCACTTGATTCCGACGATGCCTACGCGCTATACTAACCAATCTATGTGGTTTCAGTCTGTTTCCCTAAGGTCAGTTTCACACCGATCAGCACACTCCAAACAAAGGTTTAACAATTTTCTCCTAACTCTAACAGATGTGTAATTTAATAATATGTTTTTCTTTATTTGAAAAGCTTGTTAGGCACTGCTATCCATTTTATCTCAAAGATATATATGATTTTTTCCGTGCCAATAAAATTATTGAGATAGTAGAAATCCCTGGCTTGTCCTAATCATGTTCACCCATTCTTATTTTAGCCTTAATTCCATCTTTTTTGCTGTTTAGTATTATGAATTTGGTCTTCTTTGTATTTATTTCTAGCTTAAACTTATCTAAGATCGTGTTTAATATTTCAAGCAATTTGTTCATCTCACTTTCTGAATCTGTTATATTGCAATGTTGTTTTCCATTAATTTTTGATTTATTTTTTCTTTGATTGTTGTTATTGTACCTTCTACGAACAAGTTAAACAGGCAGGGTGACAGAAGTAACCCTGCCTCACTCCTCTTCTTACTTTTGCTTCTATTCTGCTTCTGTTTACTTCTCTTTCTGTATTTTTGGATTTATATAAGACGCATTTCTTTCCAATAAATTCCCATTTTGCTCATTACACAGAGGTTTCCAATTCAGACCATTTGAAAAAGCATCAGCATAATTAGCGCTTATTAAACATAAATCTACCTTCTTTAAAAATATTGACACTTATCTCGTATGTTTTAATAAATTGTAATATAAATTAACTGAATCACCCGACTGTTGGATAGGGATGATAAAAACAAATTGGTTTAATATCAAAAAGGAATATTAGTGATACTTATTCTACACGTCTCACCTATAAGACTAATAGAGTTGAGCAGTCCTTTCTCCTGCGCAGACATTTGGAAGTCGCACTGCGCAGCTGGCAGGAGGTAGGATGTACCATACAATTCACACACCATAGCAACCAAACAAAATCCACATCCAAACATCAGCCTGTAATGGAATCGGCCCTGCCCTGAAATTTAAAAATAGAAAAGTCATATTGTATAATTCTTTTATCATAATGTTGGAGCTGGTTAAATGTATAGTTATTTATTTGTATTTATTAATGTTAGATGTATTATTATTATATTATATTATTATTATTATTATTATTATTATTATTATTAGCACCGCGTCTTACTACCCGTTCGGTTTATACGCACTTACACTAATGTGTAATGGTAGGGTGATTGTGAGATGAAATGGAGGACCTACAGTTTAACGTGGAATCCGAACCACGGTGGAGGCCTGGCATTCCCCACATTCACAAGATGTCTTGTCAGAGGTGAAGGAAGGGTTTGGAAATCAGATAAATATGCGCCGGGACCGAGGATTGAACCCCGGCCGCCAGTACAGAAGTCTGACACCTTACCCCTAGACCTTACCAGGTTACCTTGTAGTATTAAGTATCGGGTTGTTTTTGGAGATATAAGCCCAGTTTCTTGCCTCCCTCATAAGTGGAACGGCGTGATTAGGTATGTATGTGTCGGTAATGTGAAATACGTAATTTTAAGACAGAACAAAAATTTCAATATAATTTTCTTGCATGGACCTGAAAGTTTATTTATAACGATATGAGTAGCATGTAGACCCCCTCGTTCCAGCCACTAGGCTATTTTCCGTGAATGAGAGTGTGTATTGTGATGTCAACAAACCTACTTTCCACATCCGGTTAATTCCCCCACACACATCCCCCTCCCCCGAGTTATTTTCCGTGAGCAGTGTAATGTGATGTCAATTAACCTTCTTTCCACATCCGGTTAATTCCCCCACCCTCCCCCGAGACCATTCCTCCTAACAGAGGCCACCACGGTGGCTCATGGGCTTAGCCCAATTGATTATAATGTGTGCTTCACT
>JBCFYV010004937.1:0-13687 GCA_039000515.1 Timema cristinae
GGGAATGTTTTTTTTATTATTTTTACCCCGCTTTTTTAACTCCCCTTTTTGGGGTTAAACGCTTCAAGTACTAATTACTTTTAATGGTTTAAGGAAAAAGGGAAGGAAAAAATTTTAAAAGGAAGTAAACCCGCTTTTTGGGGCGTGAAGGGAAGAGGGAAAAAAAAATTTAGGAAAACCCACCCCCGTTCACCCGACCGAGATTCAAACCCTCGATCCCCCCGTCCTCAGCAGTCGGGCTCAACAGAAAAGGGTTACCCCCCCCTTAGCCACAAGGGGGGCGGGTTTTTGGGGAAAATTTTAATAAAAGGAAAATAAGCCAAGGGAAAAAATTAGTAAATCCTTAGGGAATAAAAAAGTTAGTAAAACCCAAATTGGTTAATGTAACCCCCCGTAATTGAGCTTGTGTTGTTTTTTAAATAAAAAATATTTTAAATAAATTCAATTTTTAAAAATTGTTGTAGTTGAAAATTGAGGAAGTTTAAGATGGAAGGGGAGGGGCTCGAAAAAAGGTAAGTGTTTTTCCCTTTTAAGAAAATTTTTTTAGGGTAAAATAATTGAAATATTCCCCATAAAAAATAGACCCCTTAGTTTTTTCTATGGTGTATCAACAATCGTTGTTATATGTCAAGGGTGTCCTGAAATTTAATTAAAATTTTTCTTTGTTTAAAAAATTTTGTCAAATCCCTAGAATGCAAAATATTAAAATTGTTGATATCATTATGTGAATAAAATTTAAACTTTGTGTTGGGGGTTTAAGAAATATTTTATTTATTTGGCTAAAAAAAAAAGTTTTTAAAAAAACCCAAATTTTTACGATCCCCCTAAACCCCTCCCCCCTTGGGGGGTTTTTTAATAAAAACCCATCATACCAGTTTATTTACTATTTATGTATTGGGAAAATGTAAGCTCTTTACCACGTTCAAAAGTGGGCCAAAATTTAAATTTTAAAGTAGTTTTTATCCAGAAAAAAAAAGGCATTGAAAGGTAATGAAATTTTCCCTTTTAGATGGGTTTTTTCCCTGGATAAATTTAAGTTTTGGGTTGAAATTGAAAAAGTTTCAAGTTTTTTTAAAAAAATGAAAAGATTTTTTTATTTAAAATTTTTTTTTAAAAAACGTAAATTAAGCCTCCTTTTTAAATTTTTTTTTTTTAATTTTCTTTTTTACCCCAATGAAAAAAATTTTTTAACATAATTAAAATTTAATTTTTTTTTTGGTTTTGGAACGTTACAAATTTGGGTGTTTAAGTGCACAGGGTAAATTATCTTTTTTTTTCGGATTTTTTCGGGGAAAAGAGAAAATTTTTGTCATTTTTTTACATCCCCTAAATGTTTTATGTTTAAATTTTAAATTGTTTTTAAATTTTTAACTGAATAAAATTATTGTCATCAAACTGCTGTTTGCTTAGGGGTTAAAAAAATTTTTTATCGGTTATGTTAAATTTCATTTGGTTTAGATTCTTTCAGCCGACATTTTGAAGCTATTTTTTGTTAGAAGTTTTTGTGAAAGGGGTTTTTAAATTTTTTTTGGGAATAAAACTATAAATAAATTTTGGGGGGCCGGCCTCAAAAAAAATTTTTAAAAATAATTTTGGGCCCCTTAAATTACTGGGGTTTAAACAAACACAGTAAATTTCCCACTTTTTTCATTTCCCAGTTCCAAAGTGATAAAATGCATTTTGGGGCGTAGTGATTTATTAAAAAACTTTGTCCCCTTTAAAAAAAAGCTTTCCTTTCCCTTTAAACTTAGCTCGTGAATGATTAAATTTAAAGAAACCCCCCCCCCCCCCCCCCCCCAATCTCCAAACGACCCCAAAACAGGCATTTATTAAATTAAATTTTCCCCAATTTCCCCTTTTTAAAAACAATTCATAAACCCCTTTCCAACCAGGGAATTATAAATTTTGGAACAAGGCCCCCCAATAACCCCCCCCACTTTCCCCCAAAAATTTTAATTAAAATTTTCCCCCCCTTACCCCATTTGAAGTGGGAAACCCCCCCCCCCCTTTTTCCCGGTTTTCCCAATATATTTATAAATTTTTTTTGCCCCCCCCCCTAACACACCCCCACTCCACACTTGAACTTTCATTTATTTTCTGTGCTTTTTCATTTTTCCCGTGGATCTAGGGGTAAGGGAGTGATATATCTTTAAAGTTTGGTAAGATAGTTTGTATCTTTTAACGTAAATTAAGCGAACAAAAAATGTTTAAAATTCCGCCCCACTAAACCCCCACCCCCCCCTTTTTGATTTCTTGATCGGTGCAAAATTTTGGTTTTTGGGAACATGGATAGAAAAGGGTTTCCCGTTAATATTTATTACGGAGGAGTTCACTGTTTCATTTGAATACTTCTAAATTTTTTATCTCATTCGACCAGGGCTCGCTTAGGCCCGGGGTTTTTTTTCGACCCTGATTTGTAAGAGGATCGAACTACGGCCACCAATCATAGCTTAGGTTCCATTTAAAGACTCACTAGTGGGCCCGAAACCCTTTTTTAGGGATCGGTGGTGGCTCTTTGGGGGCAAAAAAGGGCAAATTAGAATTTAAAAAAAAATTTTTTTCGCAATAAATTGTGACAATTTTAAATTTATTTTTTTTTGCCTTTAAACCCTTTTTACATTAAAAATTTTTAAATTTTTTTTTTAAAAATTTTAACCCCTCTTCTCTTTGTCATATTTTGTTAAATTTTTTGGGTCTGCTTTTGTTGGCCCTTTTTTTGGGATTTTTTAAAAAGGTTATTTGGATTTTAAAAAACCAGCTTTCTGTAAAAAGTAAGAGTTTTTATCGAAGGGAATACAAGGTTAAATAACCCCTTTTTGTCAAAGGAGGGATTTTGGTTTGGTCTGTTGGGGCCCTTTTTGTAAAGGGGGGTTGATGTGGAAAAAAGAAGAGGGGGTGATCGGCGGTGGAAGGGCTGGCAATATCGGTTTTTTTTTAAAAAACCCTTGGGGGCTCCTGGGAACTCGCCGGGGGGTTGAGATCCCCACGCTATAGGGGTGGGCCCCCCCGGAATTTTAGGTTTGGAGCGTCCCCAGCGGCTTTTCCCCGGATGTCGTTTCCTTTAACCCCGTATTGAACCCCCGGCCCCCCCCTTTCCTTCCCCCCCCCTTTCCCCCCCCCCCCCCCCCCTTTTTGAGATGAAACCACCCCGCAGAGAGAACTTTTTTCCGATAAAAAGTCCCTTTAAAAAAATAAAGTGACATTTTTTTTGCTAGAATCCAAAAAGTCATTGTTTTTCTTTCACATATAGATAAGGTATTGTGTCGTGAAAAATTTTTGACACCCCCTTGATTTATAAATTAATTGTACGTTGAATGTTTCCCCTGGAAACCCAAAAAAAATTTATTTTTCAATTCTCTTTTCCTGTCCCCTGGAGGGTATGACTAAAAGGTTAAATGAATTTATTCAAACTTGATAATTTCATAATTCTTAACTTTAAAATAAGGGGGGAATTTTTATTGTTGATTTAGTCCTCAAATTGAGAGTAAAATACAAATGGGTTTATTTTTTAACATTTTGATACATGGTTTTTAGAATATTATATGAAAAGGTGTGTAGGAGTTTTTTTTTTTTTTTTTTTTTTTTTTTACCACACGTTTTTTAACCTTCAAAAATAAATTTATAATTTGACTAAAAACTATCATTTATATTAAAATTTATTGGTTTTTTCCTCTCTAATAATGATCCCCTTTAAATTTTTTAAATAAACTAATTTTAAATGTTGGGATGTAACTAGTTCTAGAATCCAAATGTGTTCTGGAAATAGAGTTAGGTTTATTAAACCGTGATATATACTTTTGGGAAATTCATTAAAGAAATCAGCAGCAAATTCTTGAAAAGTTTCAAATTTTTTAGGTCTAGTGGAAATTGGGCTAGTGACAAATCAAGATGTCCCAAACCCGAGGCGACTTGTTCTAGAAACTGAAGAGTAAAGGGAAAAAAGTGGGGAAAGTTACATTACACAAATTTTTCAGGGTAACAACTGAATATTAAACCCCATAAAAATCCCAAGCAACTCACTACACACCCCTAATTTTAGGTCCGTTAAGTTATCCTCCATTTGCGTCCGGTCTCAAATCTTTTCTTCCTTGGGGTTTTCATCAAACCATGAACACGGTTAATTTTCTTTCATTCAGTTTAAAATTTCACCCCCTAATATATGAATCGATTATCCTAAAAATACTTGTAAGGGGTTTTCAGGGAATGTAACTATCATTATGTAACCCCTTCACTTCTTGAGATATTTTTTTTGAACAAATATCACACGGGTATCTTGTCGTCAAATATCCTATTTGTTTTTCATTATAACTTGGATTATTACCTAAAAATTATATTAGTGTTCTTTGTTTTCCCCACATAAACCCCTTCTTTCCAGAAGTTGGACTATCTTCCCCGAAGTGCAGCCCCTCGTGCTTGTTGCTTTAAACCCCATGGAGTTTTTTTTAATTTATTCTTTTAAATGTTTATTAAAACAAAACATAGTAAAAAATCTGACGGGGTGGAGTGTGGTCAAATAATTAGAAAAACATGTGTAGGTTATATCGGTGATTCGGACAGTGCCTGAAGGGTTTTTTGGGCCTACTAATTTTTCCCGAGTCATCTGGTTTTTCTATCCTCCTCCATTTAATATGAGTGAGCTTATCTTAAATAACCTACTCTTCCAGATTTAATAAGAGCTCTTTCTCTTAGCCCATTTTTGGGGATAATGAAATATATAATAAGTTAACCAATTATCTATTTAAAAAATAATTTACTGTATTTATTTATTTAAAAAGTGCATCTAAAAGAGGAAAAAAATATAGTTTGGCGAATAAATCATGTTTGTGCATTCGAAATTGTCATCGTATTTTTGGGTTTGCATAAGGCCTCCCTAAACGGGACAGTGCTTTATATAAAAAGATCCGATATTGATTTTTGATCGTCATAGTTTGCTGAGTTTTCCCCGTTTTCACAGCTTTGCCCAAAGAAATGATGGGATAGTTTTGAATTTCAGTGGTAGGGCTAGTCGTATAAAATTAAGCCCAGATTTAATTCCGCTGTCCAGTATAATTTTTTTCATTTAAATTAAAATAGGGGAAATAAGTTTAGTTTTTGCGGGTTTTCAATTTTTTTTTGGGAGGACACCTTTAAAAGGGGCTAAAAGTTGGGTTTTGGTCTGTCTATGAGCTAAGGCTTTGGGGTTTTTGATTCCCAGTATCACCAAAAAAAGTACATTGATAAAAAATAGGGGTTCCCCCTTTCCATGAAAAAATTTTAAATGGCCGGGCTAGATTTTGCCTGTCCTAGTCTTATTTTATATATAAGGAATGAAATAAAACAGGCCTGAAGGCCGGTTTTGGAAAATATTGGATTCGGGCAGCTCGTGGTTTTAAAATAGGGGGGTTCTACCCCAAAAAGGGGGTTTTGACTTTTTTAAAAATTGTTAAAAGGAACAAAAAGTATAAAAAGAAAAAGTTTCAGGAAATTTTTAAAAAACTTAACAAAATAAAAATTTTTTAAATACTTTAAAATTTTGTTATAGGCAAGTTTATTTTTTTCATTTAAAAATGAAATCCCTTTTTTGTTTTAAATTTTTAAAAAGTTCAATAATTTTTTCCCTTTATCTTGGATTACAATTGAGAATTTTTTTCTCCATTTTAAAAATATTTTTAAGGCATTTGTCCCTTTCTGTTAAATAAAAGAACAAAAAAAGATCAAAAAAGAAAGCTGGGTCAGAAATAATAATCAAATTTTTTTCCCCTTTACATTTTTTTTACATTCAAAAAATATGTACCGGGTTTTTTTTAAAAAAAAACACACGCCCAGTGAAAAAAAATTTTCCTTCCTCATTCACCAGAGCCGGCACGGAGGCAACAGTGCTCTCCTCTTGGCGTCCCCCATCCCACCCCTACCCTCCCAATGTCGATGCGAAACACAAACACCCTGTCGCTGGCACTGTAAGCGACAGTACGATACAAGATTTTGTAACTTTTTTAAAAAACGGGGGATGGTAAAGTCCTTTTCTTAAGGGAAAAAAAATTTTTACGAAAAAATAATTTTTAAAAATTAAAAAAAAGGCGTTATATTAAATGTTTTGTAATATCAATGGAAAATAGGGGGGGCTGCCGTTCGCAGGTCTATACACGAGCCGGCCCGTATGGCTTGTTAAAAAACTGCACCCGGGGGAAGGTAAACACAATGGTTTTTAAAGTAAGATGCAGCCATAGCAGACATCAAATATTATACTTGGCAAATTTAAATAATTTAAAGATGTTTTTATTCCTTTTTTTGTTATTTTTTCTTAAAATATATTTTTTAAAATGAAGAATCTAGGCATTCACTAATTTGTTACTTTAAAAAAGAAAGTTTAAAAAAATATATATAGGATAAATATGAAACATGTTTTATAATAAATTTATTTAATGCTGCTATATAAGGTCGTATGGATATTAGATTTTTGCTAATAAATTCAATGGGATTTTGATAATAGGAGTAATCTTTCATTTACAAGTAAATTTCTAACTAGATATTATAAAAATATTCGAGTTATTACTTTCCGCTATCAATGACTGTTTGGCAGTTGTAGTAATATTTATTAAATAACCAGTAAATGACTGAGGTTTTAGTAAATATACAATAATTACTTTACTAATTTTTTCACCCATTTTGTATAATTTTCGGTAGTTTTTTCTTTTAAGCTTCCAATCTCATATAAAGAATCTCTTTAGAGGCTTTCACATTTCACTTTAGTGAACGAGATGTTTTTAATTCGTGTTTATGCTGGTTTCTTAAATAAAACGTTTGTTTTTTTAAAAATTGGTTTTATCTCGTTTTTACAGCAAAACGGTTAGCTGGGGGTTTTTTCAAACTTGATATGTTTTAAATTAAATGGTTATACCTCCAGGTGAAATCGTGGGTTTTAACTATAAACTCTAAAATTAAGATTTCAAATAACAAAAATATATTATTTATGCTTGTTATGAGGGTTTCTCCTTCTAGATATCATATTCTGAAAATTTAAAAATGACAACCGGACACGGTAATCGAACCCGGGACGTTTGGTGAAGTACGCCAATGTTCTAACCACTGAGCTATCCCGGAATCGTCCTGTTTTCCAGGGTCACTTCACAGTGAAGAATGACCCTAGGTACGGGACGATACCTGGATAGCTCAGTGGTAAGAGCATTGGCGTACTTCACCAAACGTCCCGGGTTCAATTACCATGTCCAGGTGTCATTTTCCAATTTTCTGATCTAAAATTTGGATAAAAGGATGAGTTACTTTTTTTCAAAAATGGTTCTGACTATTTGGCTTAAAATTGAAATCTAGAGAGAATTTGAAATGATTATAAAAAAATTGTATACTATAGTTATGATAAATAATAATTAAGTTTAACTTACTGATGAATAAATTTGGAAAAGTGTATGTAGATTTATAATAGACTATATATATAGTATACTTAATATTTTATTTATATAAGTGTTATGTTAAACTTAACTGGGGGTGGTATTTTCCTAAAGTGTTATTCGACTCTCCCTCCACGCAAATGCGGGTTCACTTCCTCTAAATTTAGCTCTCCCAATTCCTAATCCATTAGCGTAATTTGTACTTAAGTGTTAACTGACACGGGTGTTAAACGTGGTGCTAAATAAATAAATAAATAGAAATATTGAAGAATATATTTTTTTAAACTAAAACTTAATTAACGAGAAAAAGTTTATCTTTCCCCATATTTTAGTACCAGTTCTGGTTTTTAACACACGTTAATAACACGCTAATTGTCTATCAATGTGAGGGAAGAATTCAAGAATAAAATATACCCTCATTTGCATGGAGGGGACATCTGGAAATCATTTAGGTTAAATTATCCTTACTACACCAGCTAGTATTTAAACTCCTATCTCCCGTATTTCCCCAATACAACCAGATTAATGTGAGAGTAACGGATTAGACCACGTAGCCACTTATGCAAGTAAACAATTTCCTAATTTTATGATTTGTCCCGCAAACACTATTTCTAACTTCCTCCCCCTCGGACACATAGTTTATCATGTTGCCATTTCCCGTAATGATTGTTTAGTGCCTGTGGAATTATTTCTGTCATCAATTGGGAAAGTGTTCGGTTTGTATAATTTATGAAGGTGGGCCCCCTGTGCATAATTTCTCTCCCTCCCCTCTACCACAATATCATATCAACCTCTCACTACTTGTTTGTCGTATTATCGAGCCAACTCCCGAGGAGACCGGCCATACTGGTTACATAAATGTTTACACAGCACTGTAGCCTACTGTTTGTGACGTCATACCCTCCCACCACAACCCTCTTAGCCACGTTAGGCGTGCTCCGAACATTTTCGAGGCTTAGCCACATCACGTGATCATCCTCGACACGAGCATTCCCGAACAAGAATTATAACATTCAAGAAATTAATACATTTGTGAAATTATAAACTATTTTTATGCCATACATATTATTAATATAGTAACACATTCAATTGATTGTGTAAAAAAATTGTCAATTTTATGTGTTACTTGAATGTAATAATTAACGGGGGGAGTGATAATATTTAGGTTAAGTAAGCCTAATGATCACATGACAAGCAAATATTTAATAAATTGGCAAAATGCACATTATATCTTTGTTTCCAGGTAAATTTATAGGTTGATTCGAAATATCTTTATCAACCATGGATAGTGTGTTAGGTATTGGGAGTATCAAATTAGAGGAAGTGCACCCACATTTTCATGGATAGATAATATTCGATAAAAAAAATTCCCTCAGTCCAAACAACCAAGATATGAACCCCAATATCTTCGTCATCAAAATTAAGGTCTATTTAAAGAGGCATAAATATAATTATTACGTTTATTATGTGATGGAGTTGAAAAACAAAAAGAAGCGTCCCTGAACTTTGACATTTCTGTATACATAAATATACCGTAAAACTAGTATAAACAGAAGGTGAATTTACAGCTTTGTAAGCGGAGATATCGATAAAAAAAAGCAAGCATTGTTCGTTAATCACTATACATTTGAGCTATTGCGCATCGTTTATATTTTTTATCCACCACACATTAAATAGTTACTTAATACATCAATTGTCTAAGTCAGTGTGATCCAATTGGTGGTCAACGGGCCAAAAACTCGCGCCCACGCTCACTGAAAATGTACTCCTCACAGTATCCTGGAGTAGAATTAAAAAGAAACACTCAATGGCCGATGTGAGATACCTACTGATTATATTAAATATATTTATTTAAAAAATTTATGATTGAGTTTTCTTTGCATTATTTTATTAATAAAAATAATGAATTGATAATGTGTTTATAATGTTAGGCGGTTTTGCAAAAGCATGCATCAAATATTGGGAGAATTAATAAACAAAACTTGAGGAGATAGATTTTAAAAGGTTTACAACCAAAAATGTAGTTTATATTTAAATATTGAAAGTAATTGTTCCTTAAGTGTGTTTGTAAGCCCCTATTAATTTGATGGTATTAATTACTATATCTTCTGCCTGCAGTGCAAACTATAATTAAGATTTTGACCCTTGAGATAAAAAATTGGGCAACCGTGTCTAAGTATTAAAAGAATAACATAATTCTACCAATGTACTAAAAAGTAGGAATAACTGGATGTCATAAACTAAGGAAAATCAATCAAGCAAAAGTATATCTAACCTGCTGTAGATCATTGCAAACGCAGTGCAAGCCTTCTCTGCACTAACGTCTCTGCACGTTCTATTATCTCTAAGTGTCCTTGCCGACGTTTATTTTTGGAGGTGCTGTGAAAAATAAAAACGTGCGTCGTGGAGCGGGAGTCGGTCTTTAAGACCATGCGGCCACTGCACGCTACAATTGTCCTTACGAAGTGGGGGTCGTCATATCACCACACTACCTGATAGCTCAATAAAACAACGATAAAGAAGGGGTAGAGAAGGGGAGGGGGGGTGATGGATTAAAGTGTTGATCCTACTTTCTAAGCTCTCCTCCCTTGAGTAGATTAGATGTGTGCGTTCTACAGACACACACAACCTTCAATACTCATCACCAAAAGTAATAAATTCCTCCAGGGTGAAAGTCTACCAGCAGCGGCTCACAGACATGTAGCCTGCCACCTTTTCAGAACAATTTGCCCAAATTTCCGACCCCTAGTATGGGTTGTAAATTTCAAAAAAATTTAGACTGTATTTTATATTATAAACACTATTATTTTATAAGTTCAAATTTTACATTTCCTTAAAAAATTTGAAAAATTTGTTGTTTTTTCTTTGATATAGTAGGAATTTAAAGGGGAATCAAGGGGGTTCAAATTACCCACTTTTTTTAAAATAAACGCGTGTCGAATTATACAAACCTGTTGTATTTATTTCAAGCTAATTTAACGGCTTTACAATTAAAAAATTTTTAGTATTTAATGAATAACTTGAGCTTCTCTGGTCGAGTATAAGGTAAAAAAACGCTTATTTTCTTTTCAACTGAGAGAGGTTCATAAATCTGTAAAGCCCCGAGTTACATATTTTGACAAATTGGCAGAAATCACAAAAAAAAGGGCTGTCAAAAAAAAAACTAAGGGTTTTCGGTGAACCCAGGGGGGATTTTTCCCCCCTTTTTATCTTAAAATATACATTTACTATAACTCTAATTTTTCAAAAAAAAATAGAAGTCTCTATTTTTGTTGTAGAAACTTTACACCAAAGTTTTAGCGGAAATAATACTTTTATTCCCTTGGCATTAGGAAATAGGAACAATGTTACAGAAATATGAGAAAAAGAGAAACATCTTTGTCAACCCCAAAGGCATAAGAATAAATTTTCACTTTCAAATACCTGAATTAAAAGTATTTGAGTTTATTACTGGAAAAGCTAAAAAACTGGTAAATCTTGAGATTTTTGGTATTTTCAAAGAGTTACCAATATTGTTGGTAGAAGTTAATTTTATTTAAAACAACTTGAAGTTCCCCACTTTTAAAAGCTCTCAGGGGTTAATGCTAACTTTACCAACATGCTAGGTAAAAGTGATCAAAATTTATTATTTACCTAATTAAATTTTTTTTATTTCCCCTTAGTGAGGTAGAGACAGACAGATATACAGATGGCGCGACATCGGTATTGTTTTAAAACAGCTTTTTTTTGCCCCAGGGTATCAAACTTTAAAATTATAAAATCTGTGTTCGATTTATTTGACGATCAAAATTTTTCTCTCCAACGTGTCGAGGAAAATTTTTCGAAAAGAACCATTTTTTAAAAGCTGTACTTCCTCATACATATTTTATTAGGTAAACGGATAGGTGGTAGGACGCAAAGCGTGTCAAGGAAAATTTTTTAATTTTTTCCCATCATCAAACCCAAGGGGGTTGGTATAAAGATAATAAAAAGGTGATAATGACCAAAGCTATGATTAATGCTTCTTTCATTCAAAACAAGGGAGTCCCACCCAATAAAAGCGTCCCCCTTTTTTCTGCATTCATTCAAATCTCTTTGCGTTTGTAATTTTTAAAATTAAAAAATGTACTCGGTATTCCCTAATAAATTACTTTTTAATAGATTCTCTCCCGGGATCAGGTTCTTTCTTTAAGCTCTTCCTTCTTCATCTTATTTCTTTGGAAAAAAATGAAACAAAAATTAATAAAAAGTATATATATTCCCCGGATTTTGCGTGTTTTTAAAACTCCACTCGGATATTTTTGATCTGGATCTCCAAATTTTAAACACTCTATTATTGTACTCGTCTTTCTTTCTTGCCAGTTTGAACATTTCTGAGGGAAATTTGGGAAATTCAGACTGGATGAAAACTTTCTTCCTTTTTTTTTTTAGACTTGAAGCAGGTTACTAATTTGGATATGACCTAGCACGCTTTTTTGTTGCACCCCTTTAAGCAACTTGGGTTAGGGAATAAAGACAGGAGATTAACTTGCACCCCTTTTTTTTTTGAGCACTTGAAGCAGGGTCAAGGAGGATACAGACAAGAGATTTAACTTAGCACCGCTTTGTTTGTTGCACACTTGAAGCAGGGTCCAGGGGGATACAGACGAAGATTATCTTAGCACAGATCTGTTTTGTTGAGGGACATGAAAAACAGGGTCTAGGAGGATCAGACAGGAGATTAACTTAGCACCGCTTTGTTTGTTGAGCACTTGAAGCCGGGGCCAGGAGGATACAGACAGAAGATTATCTTAGCACAGTTGTTTGTTGGCACTTGAAGCAGGGTCTAGGAGGGTACAGACAGGAGATTAACTTAGCACCGCTTTTTTTGTTGAGCACTTGAGCCGGGTCCAGGAGGATACAGACAGAAGATTATCTTGCACCGCTTTGTTGGTTGCACACTTGAAGCAGGGTCTAGGAGGATACAGACAGGGAGATTAACTTAGCACAGCTTTGTTTGTTGAGCACTTGAAGCAGGGTCTAGGAGGTACGGAAAAGGGGTTATCTTGCAAACCCCTTTGTTTGTTGAGACTTGAAGCAGGGTCTAGGAGGATACAGACAAGAGATGAACTTTTGCACCGCTTTGTTTTTTGCAACTTGAAGCAGGGTCCAGGAGGATACAGACAGAAGATTATCTTAGCACCCGATTGTTTGTTGAGCACTTGAAGCCGGGTCTAGGAGGATAAGACAGGAGATTAACTTAGCACCGCTTTTTTTTTGTTGAGCATTGAACAGGGGTCTAGGAGGATACAGACAATAGATGACTTAGCACCGCTTTGTTTGTTGACACTTGAAGCAGGGTCCAGGAGGATACGGAGAAGATTATCTTAGCACCGCATGTTTTTTTAGCACTTGAAGCAGGGTCCAGGAAGTACGGGCAGGGGATGAACTTAGCACCGCTTTGTTTGGGTTTAGCACTATAAAGCAGGGTTTTTAGGAGGATACAGACAGAATTTCTTAGCACCGCTTTGTTTGTTTACACTTGAAACGGGTCTAGGAGGATACAGACAGAAGATTATCTTAGCACAGATTTGTTTTGTTGCACACTTGAAGAGGGTCCAGGAGGATACAGACAGAAAATTATCTTAGCACAGATCTGTTTGTTGAGCACTGAAGCAGGGTAGGAGGATACAGACAGGAGATTAACTTAGCACCGCTTTGATTGTTGCACACTTGAAGCAGGGTCCAGGAGGATACAGCAGAGATTAACTTAGCACCACTTTGTTTAGTTTCACACTTGAAGCCGGGTCCAGGAGGACACAGACAGGGGATTATCTTAGCACCGCTTGTTTGTTGCACACTTGAAGCAGGGGTCTAGGGGGATAAGACAGGAGATAAATTAGTACAGCTTTGTTTGTTGAGCACTTGAAGCAGGGGTCCAGGAGGATACAGACAGGAAAATTATCTTAGCGCCCGCTTTGTTTGTTGACACTTTAAGCAGGGTCAGGGAGGATACAGACAGAGATTATCTTAGCACCGCTTTGTTTGTTGCACACTTGAAGCAGGGTCTAGGAGTACGGACAGGAAGATTATCTTAGCACCGCTTTGTTTGTTGCACACTTGAAGCAGGGTCGGAGGATACAGCAGAAGATTAACTTAGCACGCTTTTTTTTTGCCCCTTTTAAGCAGGGGGCAGGATACAGAGGGGGGGTTTTTCTTAGCCAGTTTTTTTTTGACCTTTAAGCAGGGTCTAGGGGGGTACAGACAGAGATTATCTTGCAACCCCTTTGTTTTTGACACTTGAAACAGGGTCCAGGGGATACGCAGAATTATTTCCCCCTTTT
>JBCFYV010004938.1:0-19239 GCA_039000515.1 Timema cristinae
TTTTTGTACTGTTGGTGATCACCCTAAGGTTCAAATGAAATAGCTAGTGCTGTCTATAACAATTTATGTACTAATCTTAGAGATCTTTCCATTAGAAAGGTTAGGCTATTCGCAGATGGCTGTGGAGGCCAAAATAAGAACAGTGTAGTGATCGGTATGCTATCAAAGTGGCTTCTCTGCAATGCACTACACCATGTGAAAAACCATGAACTTGTTTTTCCAATAACAGGTCATTCATTCATGCCTGCACACAGAGTTTTTGCTCGCATATAGAAGGGATCAAAAGAAAAGAGGCAATAATTGATCCAGAAGAATACATACAGATATTGTTTGATCACGGAGCTTTGCAAAAACTAGGTTCTGCAGAGTGTCCATTGTCCAGTATATGAAGGGAAGACAACATTATCTTATGTTCAGCTTCCACCTGGGAAATGGCATTTTATATTTAAAGCTAGAAAAACGGATCATTCTACAAACCACTAAGAATCGCCTGAAAGTGATTGTCAGGGGGGAAGAAGCATTTCGTAGTGACATTCTGTGTGTTAACAGATGCATTGTTTAAAAAAAAATTCCGTGCATGAAATTAACCCGGTTGTGCTGCCTTTACGCAGAAACAACATTAAAAAAGCTAAATCGACCGACGTTTCCAAATTGCTGGAAAATATTTTGGAGAAGCCTGAGAATATCTCCCAGAACTGTTATTTTACAAGGAACTTATTTGTGTAATAATGACCCAGTTGTGTCTACAGGTTATGAGGATGAGCTGAGTGAAGGTGTTATGATGATGAAAATTATCTGAAGATATAAACACTTTCACTTTCCATACCAAAGTAGTTTAAATGACATTAAGATCTTAATAATTTTAATGAGATGTTAAGAAAATAGCAGTTGTGATTTAATTGTGTTTTAATCTTACTTTAATTATTTTGTAGAACCATTATTTGAATTTTTCTATTATAAATAAAATCTTGATATCATCTCTATCAAATATCTAAAGTTGGTTTTTTTAAATGATTTAGATTTAAAAAGGTTGAGAAAATGTGTTTTTAATTGTGTGTTAATGCAGTGTTCTAAGTTTTTTAGGTAAGTTCCAACACATGCCCTATCCCATTGTGTTTATTTCATAAGCTGACTAAATATCTAGTGAGTTCGAAAAATTGCCTTCTCCATATTTAAAATATTTCTACTGACTATAATATTGATGTTACACGTCTTTAGGTATTGAATAACTTGCCTCTAATTATAGTTTTTGACGGGAAACAAAACCAATAAATAGAATTTCGGGTAAAACAAGTCAAATCAGTTTTTCTCTTAACACCAAAACCATAGAAAAAGTGGAGATGGCAGGTTTTGGAACTATAAGAGTCATTTATTTTGAAGAACATAAATCCTGGTCAATTTGATCGACCTCTCTTCCTTACATCTATTTCCACAAAGTCTCTGTAAATCTGAAGCTTTACAAAAATAGAAAAATGATGGGTGCCTTGACCATCCTAGCTTCAGAGAAATTCAATTTAAATTCATCAGCGTTGTTTGGTTATTTTTGTTATAAATTAATTCATTTCACCAACTATACAAAAAAATTCTTGATTCATTACATTGACTTTAAATTTGTTCGATGCTTTGTATTTCTGGACAACCTCAACCCATTTATTTGGCGAAAAAATATGGTTTGCATGGCACTTCTGATATTTTTAAATTATACCCAAGTCCCTATCAGATGGTAGACGCGTGTGTCCATAAATTAGAAATCGATGTTCAATCTCTTCAAATTTATTTTCTCGTACTAGTGAAAACCACATGGCCATAACTGTCAAGTTTTTATTTTGCCCTAAACAGTTATCAGAGAAGCAAATAATTTTCTTAACAACACTTTTATTTTAAAGATATTTAAGTATTGTAAAACAAACCTTATCACTCCTCCTCTTAGATATGTCATCTGTCCATGAACATATGCCCAGTATCCTTTCCACAATCATGAATTCCGAGATTGTACATCCATAATTTTATTTTGTAGAATGAATGACCTACAGTGAGCTTTGGCACTGGCAGTGTCTGTTGCAAGTCAACAAACACACTATATACTGTCTTGGTCTCAAGCAGTCTGTTTTTCTAGCTTTATGTTCTGCTGCATTTAATTTGATTGCCTCTGATGAAACTCTTTCTGTATGATTAGCCTGTCACGTTTATCTTGATCTTCTGGTAATTTACATGCTTCAATCTGAATATTCAATGTATCAGATGTTTTACATGTATCCGAGTGTGGCACTTAGAAACAAATGTTATACTCTGAGCAAAATACACGTCTGTATTTATCTTCAGAAACAGGTATAAAGCTATGCTCTTTGCATTATGGCACATAAGTCACGATACAAGGAAGCAATTGAAATATCACAATCGTAATATACTTTGGATGGATTTGATTCGCGACTATAGTGACTCTGTTTTGTTGGAATGGATCCAAAATGATCACGTATAATTTGCAACATGGTCTCGGACACTTTATTTTCCTGTTTGAATGCTTCCATAGAGAATCTTGTCTTACTGCTGTAGAGCCATTTGATATCTGTTTTACAATATTTTCAACCCTTCCCCCAGAGTTCTGCAGGCCATGTATGGTCAGAAACTTCATTTTACAAACTTTTATATCGCTACCATTCACTTTCACCGGGTATTCGGTAGGCCCTAGCTACCTGAATGGTTCACTTTTTTCATCTTTTTAGGATAAGATCTCTTCATGAGTATTGTTTTTATAGTTGAAAATAAGAATGAATTTTGATTATCAAAATTTGAAAGATTACATAAATTATTAAATATTTGTTCTGCTGATTTTATCAATTTTGGTCGACATTTGATTCGACAGTTGCAAGTTAGTCCCATCTCTCTAGCTGGTACGTTACACTTTGTCTTGATACTGATGTATTCTTGGCACTATACAATTAGAAAAAGCCACTAAAGGAATGTTTATTCACAGGTAGATCATATCTGCTAGAGTTAGTAAATAAAATAAAACAACATAATAATACAACTAAATAAATTCTTTTTCCGTTTCATTTTACTCTTCGCAGAATTTTCAGGTTCACGATAACGCTACTGCTTACGTCCCCTACACTTTTCTGGTGTAACTGGAGTTTCTCGGATAACTTTGGGTACATCCTGCAACATAAAATAAAAGAGTTATATAAATAATAATTCTAGAGTCAACACAATGGTAAGCCCAACATCGCCTATAAACACAGCGTAATAATATATCAACTACATTTTTCACATTCACATCTTCAAACATGCATTTAAAATTAATTACAAATAATATTTGAATAATAGCTTTAAACCATATTAAAAAGTAACAATTTACTATTTCAAAGGCATTCAACTTTTATTATGTCCATACAGTGTTAAACCACAATATATTTTAAAATGACTTACCTCAGAATAATCTGATGAATCACCCATATTCGGTTGATAATCCTCGTCCTTGTTCCTATCATCAACAGCTGAATCACTTTCACTATTCAATGAGGAGCTAGTTCAATAATATCTTCCATTTTCCAATATACACTATCACTGCCGCCATTCGCTCCAGCCATCTTGGTGTGTGGCTTACCATGGTGAAAAACAATAGGTTAACTGATGCAGTAAGGGCAAAGAGAAGATTTCGGAATAGTGCTGCCATCTTTTGCACTAACATTAAACTATTAGGACTGTGGCTAGTGTTTCCTCGTCTATATGTGTCACTAACACATTTTTTAAGAAAATGTGGCTTAATATTTTGTTGTCCCGAGCCCTTAATTCTTAACAAAGTAATTTCACAAATATTTGTGGTGATTAATAATAAATAATTCATAATGAATTATTGTTTTGCCTATTAAAATGATTTATAAGTTGAAATGTTTGTCTTTTCAAGGCTTAAAATTTTCAAAAGTTTATCTTTCCCAATCCTTGTTTCAAATATTATTTTTATTTATTATGTTTAAACATTGATTTTGTTGAAAGTACCAATGAATCTAAAAGTTTAATTTATCGACCGTTTACATTTTCATTCACGTATGAATGAGTGGAAAAGGCCCACTTTGCTCAGGGCTTAAAGTGATGATAAGACGGCCCTGAACATCAAAGAATTGAGAACTTGTCTCTGGTAGGGAAGGTTAGATAGAAAAATTAGCCACAATTGTAATTTTATTAATCCCCAGAGCTCCACGAGTGTACAATTTTTAGGAAGCCCAAAAGTATAGAAAGAAGCGACGTTCACTACTTTCTATCTCTTTGGTAATACAGAATTTTGACATAGTCTCAAATATTATTCACATCTCCTTGGAACTGATTGCAACATCATTAGCCGTGAAGGCTTGCTTCGCATGTACTGAATTTTCAACATGTACATGAGTTCTTGCAAAATTGTATTTATATGTCAAGTATTAAGTATACGCAGGAGAAATACTATATTGAATTGTTTACCGTCTTGATTAGTGTTAAATTTTAGGCCGGATTGTAACTATATAAATAAACATGCCGAAAGGAAAACGAAAGGGAAAGACAGGTAAGAAAACCCCATGCCTTCGTGGCCTTGCTGTAAGACGAATTTCGTTATTTGGCTTAGTTGTTTACCATATGGATCATAACCAAATTTTATTAAATTGTCACTTATGTGTGTGTATTTCAACAACGATGTCAAGTGTCGCTAACATTGATCTATTCAACCATAACCTTTTGTATGAAAAAACTAGTATTTGACAACTATATTAGTTTCTAGAGCTAGGCTGAAAACATAGTTGAGAATAACCTAAACGAGCCAAAACTTATTTTGTATTAAAAATATTGTTAGATGCTGAAGTTGCATCTACCATATTTAATCTAAAATTGTCACTGTTTCAGGTGCATCTCAAAAACCTCGAATGGAAGTAATTGGCTTAACATCTGACGAAGATTCTCTGAATGACAATGTCAGCATCATCAGTGGTTTCTCTGAGACAAAAAGTGTTATTGAGGAAGGTCAGTTTTTGTTGTAATGCAAGAAAATCTTATCTTTTGTTACCTCTTTACACAGCTATAGTCAGTGTGAACCGAGAGTGAGATTTTTTCTTCTCTTGTCAAATTATGGGAATTGTAACTCCTTCTAGGTCACACATCGTCATTTAGAGCATATTTTCGATTGTAGGGGAACAAAACAAATGTTGTGAAAAAAATACTAAATCATTAAACAAAGTATTAAAAAACTCACCTAATTGCTATTTTTAAGCACGGTTTATTCACACATGAAAGGATAGATTAAGCTCATTTGTATTTATAGATATTGGTGACCTGGTGGTCTAGGGGTAAGGTGTCAGACTTCTATGCTGGCGGCCGGGGTTCAATTCTCGGTCCCGGCACAGATTTATCTGATTTCCAAACCCTTCCTACACCTCTGACAATACATCTTGTGAATGTGTGGAATGCCAGGTCACCACCGTGGTTAGGATTCCACGTTAAACTGTAGGTCCTCCATTTCATCTCACAATCACCCTACCATTACACATTAGCGTAAGTGCGTATAACCCGAACGGGTAGTAAGACGCGGTGCTAATAATAATAATAATAATTTATTAACAAATGACACTTTTGCTTCAGTGTCAAGTTAAGGTGGTTTTACAACAAAGCACATCTCATACACATCATTTTTATGTTTTTCCACTTAACCATCACATTAGTCCTAAATGAAAACTTGTTGACCCTTGAATTGGAAATCATTGCACACTCTGACCAAAAACTAACTTTTTCTTGTATTTAGTACACATAACAATTCCTTGATTCATGTTTCTAAGCACTCCATTAACAGTCTGTTTATATAAAAATAGTGGTGTCACCTAGCAACACCTTGTTTCCTTGACTCACTCACACACTCATGTCAGTATGGGATGTGTTGTGATGCCCCACTGACATCTTCTTGCTCCATTTCACCAGAGATCTCTGTAAAGTATCTCTCGGTTCAGACATTGCCACCCTTTCAGTGTAGATGGTAAACCAGCTTTCTTTTTTCAATCACTCAAGAAGATCGTTCGGCACGTTCACTGTCTCATGCTATGATGAAAGCACTGTATTTGGCATGCCTATTCCAGGGGTGCAGAATATGTCCGAACGCATGAACGAGGTTTGGGGGAAATTAAAGCAATCCTGGGGAAATTTGGGGCAGGGAAAAGTCCAATGACTTTGTTGACGTGTTTAGTACAGTTTCATTTGTATGAAAAACTATGGCTGATCACACTCAACACCCGACACTGTCAGTATGTACCATAGTGAGGCAGTTTCGGTGTAAGCACAAATAGTTGTGTGTCTAGGGGCTAAGATAATGTGTCATAGTTCTAGATAAGAAGTCAGAGGTTGAGATAAGGGGCAAAGGAAAGATCTAATAATTCAACCTGGCTAAAGGCGTTGATAGTGCAGTAGTGGCGATTCTACGAAAAAAACAAAAACTCTATGAAAATCAACCATTAAACCAAGGCCTCCCGGAATTACACTCCATTAACTTACTCTCAAGATGTAAAACTAAATGTTGGTACTGGCAAGCCTACAATCAGTAACAATATGTAATACACACAAGGAAATGGGAAGGCTGCCATTTCTGGGATATAACAAAAAAAAATTATAAGGTAGGTTTTTTAAAAATAGCTATGATTAAAAGTATATTTACATTCGAATTTTCCAAACTCTGTAGTAGGTAGTAATCCTTATTCCTTTCAGCTTCTATAAGATATTCAATGTTTTATTTTGAGTGCTATGGTTTTCGAGGAATTTTTTATGAACATGTTATGTTTTGGATCTCTGAACATATTCTGCACCCCTGGCCTATTCCAGAATTCGTGCGCGAAGAGTGCCAGAGACCTGTTAGGTTTTGTGTGCGAAGAATGCCAGAGGCCTGTTAGGTTTTGTGTGCGAAGAGTGCCAGAGGCCTGTTAGGTTTTGTGTGCGAAGAATGCCAGAGGCCTGTTAGGTTTTGTGTGCGAAGAGTGCCAGAGGCCTGTTAGGTTTTGTGTGCGAAGAATGCCAGAGGCCTGTTAGGTTTTGTGTGCGAAGAATGCCAGAGTCCTGTTAGGTTTTGTGTGCGAAGAGTGCCAGAGGCCTGTTAGGTTTTGTGTGCGAAGAATGCCAGAGGCCTGTTAGGTTTTGTGTGCGAAGAATGCCAGAGTCCTGTTAGGTTTTGTGTGCGAAGAGTGCCAGAGGCCTGTTAGGTTTTGTGTGCGAAGAGTGCCAGAGGCCTGTTAGGTTTTGTGTGCGAAGAATGCCAGAGGCCTGTTAGGTTTTGTGTGCGAAGAGTGCCAGAGGCCTGTTAGGTTTTGTGTGCGAAGAATGCCAGAGGCCTGTTAGGTTTTGTGTGCGAAGAATGCCAGAGGCCTGTTAGGTTTTGTGTGCGAAGAATGCCAGAGTCCTGTTAGGTTTTGTGTGCGAAGAGTGCCAGAGGCCTGTTAGGTTTTGTGTGCGAAGAGTGCCAGAGGCCTGTTAGGTTTTGTGTGCGAAGAATGCCAGAGGCCTGTTAGGTTTTGTGTGCGAAGAGTGCCAGAGGCCTGTTAGGTTTTGTGTGCAAAGAGTGCCACAGCTATTTCCTCATTTTTGTAAGGGTTTGCAAGAAAATTCACCGAACCTTTATTTATGAAGTGATTATTTTGATTTATTTTAGCATTTTAATCCATATTTACTGTTCTTTAATAATAATACGAACGGGTAGTAAGACGCGGTGATAAATATTATTATTATTATGATTTAATAATAATAAGTTATAATACAATTTAATTATATTTATTTGATTTCTAAATTTTAAATTATTTTCAATACTAATGCTAACTAACATATTTAAAAAATATATTATATGTACATTTCAATATTATTTTGTTGTAGTGATTATATAAATGATTATAAATAGGAATTAAAAGAATTCATATTTGATATCTTACATTATAGGCTATATTTTTGGGCTGTTATTACTTGCCTTACAACAAGATCTATGATATTGCTTACTGCTTACCTCATGAATAAATATTTAGGCCTACACACAGGGTTGAATCATACCTGGGTTATTTAAAAAAAACAGTTGGTTCATATTTGATTTTATTGTTGTTGTTTTATTGGTTTAATAAATATATTATGTATGTTATAAGATTAAACCAATAATTCAAATATATTAATTATTCGGGATCCATAGAAACATATTTCAGTTTTAGCATAGTTAGGAAAGGAGTAATAAGAGAAATCTATAATGCAACAATGTAATTCTTGGCAACAATATACATAGCAGGTTGAAACAAGAGACTGTTTGTGTAGAAGGAATAGAAAGAGAGAGGATGGGAGACCATGCTGCTGCAGAATTAATTTGTTTACTTTAATTAAAGATAACAGGTAAGAACTTTTGCTACCCCATTTGCTTTTTGACAAAGCATTATTTCTAGTGCCTAGCATTAATACCTTAAATTTATATTATGCCAAGTGAGTTGCTAGATGGACATATTACTTTGTTCAACCAATTAAAACATATTTTATCGCCAAGTCTATTGTATAAAATCTGTAATTTCAAAAATTGTGTATAACACCATACAAATAAATATATGGGTTTGAACCAAAAGGTTTTCAACAGAATGACTAACCATTTTCAAAAATGAATTAGACAATTCCTTTTTATACAAACATAAAGGTTTTTTTAAGTGTTTTTTTCAGGCTGGGTAGAATTATAACAACCCTGCGGCTACACATAATAAATGCTTTTCTCAAAACATAATGAATAATTTCATATTTTTTTAAAAATATTAATTAAATTTGTAAAGTCATTACGCTTATTTACTTAGGCTACATTGGTAAATAAATCTTTTCATTCACATGACATATCATGAAAATATAATTAGTATGTAAAATAATAGAGGGAATTTTTCTCTTCCCAGTGATATATGACACTACTACACTATATATTAGGTAAAGCTAGAACTAGTTCAAATCTGGAGAACCGACCTTATTGGCTCTTGCACTTTTAGCAATAGTAGGCGGAGCCCATCAGACCGGATCGTGGCACTTTTAGCAATAGTAGGCGGAGCCCATCAGATCGGATCGTGGCACTTTTAGCAATAGTAGGCGGAGCCCATCAGATCGGATCGTGGCACTTTTAGCAATAGTAGGCGGAGCCCATCAGATCGGATCGTGGCACTTTTAGCAATAGTAGGGTGGAGCCCATCAGATCGGATCGTGGCACTTTTAGCAATAGTAGGCGGAGCCCATCAGATAATGAATTAAATTCACAGTGAATCAAAATAGTAGCATGGAACCATATTTAATAAACTAATGTTGTAGAACATGGTTCTTATAAAAACACTCCTGCTTATTCAAGATTGGTTTTGGTATTTATAATGTCACAGATAGCTGGGCCAAAATTTGGGTTTTTGATATAGATATACTTGCATATTCAACATTGAGCTTGCAGCGAAGTGCTTTACAAAATATTTTAAACTCTTTGTTTTTTATATACTTAGGTCCTTAAAATATTAACAATAATTTTGCAGAATTAAATATTATAGTGTTGTTAATCTTTATTCTTTAGGTTGTTAGTAAGAAATACCCTTAACAACAAAACTTAATATTTCAGGGAGTGATGAAATTGATGAACAAACCCAGGAAGAGATATTTGAAGAAAAACTTAAAGAAGCAATCGATGGAATTAGTGAGAAATCAGCTCAAGGTCGCACATCTGCTTTGGAATCTGTTGCTAAGGCATTTATCAAGAAATGTGTTCCAGATTTTGTTACGGACAGGTATTTTTAAAACTATAAAAGTCCACTTGCTCTAAGATTGTTTTTAGTTCTAAGAAAGTTGGTGCAATTATCTAGTTTTACCCCTTATTTCCCTAAATCCTTTGTATGTAACTCTTAATAAAAAAACTGTACAATTACACCCAGTCAGGAATGAACCCTGTCCTTATAGCGGGGTTTTGGTGTTGTTATTATTATTATTATTATTATTATTATTATTATTATTATTATTATTATTATTATTAGCACCGCGTCTTACTACCCGTTCGGGTTATACGCACTTACGCTAATGTGTAATGTTAGGGTGATTGTGAGATGAAATGGAGGACTTACAGTTTAATGTGGAATCCGAACCACGGTGGAGACCTGGCATTCCCCACATTCACAAGATGTCTTGTCAGAGGTGAAGGAAGGGTTTGGTAATCAGATAAATTTTTGCCGGGACCGAGGATTGAACCCCGGCCGCCAGCATAGAAGTCTGACACCTTACCCCTAGACCGCCAGGTCACCTTGGTGTTGTTATGCCAAGCCTTTGAATTTTATATATTTTTATATATATATATATATATATTAAAAAAAACGCATCTTAGTACCCGTTCAGGTTATACAGCTATGTACTAATTACACTACTGGTTTTAGGGATGTGGAAGTCTATTTACATAGGAAGTGTACTTGCATTTGCATGAAGGGAGAGTGGAAAACCATTTTTTTTTTTTTTTTTAAACACTCCTTGTACATCTGACCGAGATTCAAACCTTAATCTCCCCATCATCGGCAGTCTAGTCTATTGCGAGAGTATCGCCTTAGACCATTCTACTAGCAAAGCGTGCTAATGTATATTAATTAGTATTACTAATTTACATTCTTTATTAAATATTTTCAAAAATTATATGTAAAGTGTAAGGGAAGAACAGCAAGGGATGTGAAATTATGATTAATTAAATATAAGGGCTCTAAAATTAGGCTAAATTTTCTCTAGGGTAATTTGTTCTCGTAATATGATACCAGTAAAACACACAATATACCCATATATATATGTACATATACACACACACACACACACACACCTCCACTGGATAGAAAAGAGGCAAGGAGGTGAGGACCGCTATGATGTATTTGTGATGGGCCGTTAAACCCTACCATCCCCCCCCCCCATCCCCCTCCAACAGCAAAAGCATTACATGGTTTTTGGATGACCTCTGGAGTACAAGAAGTTTCCATCTCACCCCTACCAAAACCACCATTTCAATAATAACAAACCCAAATATTGTGAAAATAACAGGGTGTCCAGCAACCTGGAAAACTCGTAAAAGTCAGGGAATTTGATTAAATTTCTTGACTATCACATAGTCACTAAAGAAATACACAACTTTTATTCACAATATTATTATTATTATTAGCACCGCGTCTTACTACCTGTTCGGGTTATACGCACTTACACTAATGTGTAATGGTAGGGAGGGTGATTGTGAGATGAAATGAAGGACCTACAGTTTAACGTGGAATCCGAACCACGGTGGAGGCCTGGCATTCCCCACATTCACAAGATGTCTTGTCAGAGGTGTAGGAAGGGTTTGGAAATCAGATAAATATGTGCCGGGACCGAGGATTGAACCCCGGCCGCCAGCACAGAAGTCTGACACCTTACCCTTAGACCACCAGGTCACCCTCACAATAGTAAAATTTCTTCCACTTTAAATGTACACACCTCGAATCTATTTGAACACAGTTGAACATGCTTATCTCAATTATTAAAGTCAACATGTCTTTGCACCCCTCTAATGCGTGTCTTTAGCCAAAGTTGAGTCATAACTACGGGTGTGCATGTTATGGGAAGAAGAAATTTAAAAAGGTGTCTCACAACAATTATCAAGTTGTACTGGTGTAAGGTGATCTTTTAATGACTCAACATTATTTCAATCAATTTTAACTTATATTGCACTGTCTGGGAGGCCATTGCTTTACGCCGATATCTTTTGACACCTCATTGTGTGACATAATTTCAGGATGGGTAAAATTGCACTCTTAAATAAAGAATACATAGTGACTGGAAAAGTTGGAAATGTCAGGGAATTTTAAAATATACCTTGGCTGGACACCCTTAAAAATTATTCTACCTCTCTTTATGGTGTAGTTTAAAAGACTAATGTTTCAACTGGCATAATTTGTTATTTTTTTGTGCGTGTATAATATAAGCCTTTTCAGCACATATATTGTAATAGTAACAATTTGTATACATTGCCACATAACTAATTGTTCCTGTGCTTGAACTGTCAGTTCCTTTCACAGCATTTGAGAAAATTAATATTGATCCATTAATCTCTCTTAAATGTGTGAAGGCGCGCAACTCTGACAGATGGGATTGAGCGCAGCTTGAAGAAAGGTCGTGGACTAGAGCAGGCAGCGGCCGCCCAGTTGGCGCCACTGCTGTGTGTCCAGCTGGGAGCAGGGGACTATGCAGAGGAGGTATGCAGGGAACTGTCCCCGGTGCTGTCTCTTGTGGCAAATGATGCGGCAGCTTCCCTCCTGGCCAGGGCCAAGGTCAGTCTCAACCACGAGACTAAACATTGTATAAGTTATGAGGGTGAAAATCTTTGTAATGCACCGAGATGGTACGGGTGTCTATTGAGGATAGAGGAGGAGAGGATGCCAAAGAAAATGTTGGAAATTAAGTATGTATGGGAAGCCAAGAAAGAGATGGCAGGAGAAGAGTGGAGGGATTTTACCAAACTGACCCGGCCACAGGCTGGAAACAGTAGTTTTTGTTGATGTTTGCAATGCTTTTTTTTTAAAAAAGAATAATAGTTGCTTAGTGATTAAGTAGATTGAAGTTTTAGTAGTAAATGCTGTTCTTTATACTTAGCCGAACGTTTTCCATGAGGGACGATCCCTGGATAGCTTAGTGGTAGCGCATTGGCGCGATAAGCAATTCTCGTGTCCAGGCCTCATTTTTCAATTTATTCGATAATTTAGCATTATTTAAGTATAATTACATATAATATTTGTAAAATAGTAGTTGGTATTTGTAACAAGCTTTAGATAACACCACACGTGTAGAGTAAACATGATCGGAGGCCGAGAGGCTACACCTGTGACTATTTGTTGCCAGTGCTGTTGGGCGTTGGGCTGTGCACCTTTTTGGCGGGTGGTGAGATGGCAGATGTGGTGCAGCTTATGCACAGTCTGGAGAACATCTTCTCTTCCTCCTACTTGAAAGGCAATGGTACCGTGCCTCTGGTGACTGCTGACCAGGCGTTGCTACACGCTGCGGCTCTCTCGGCCTGGAGCCTGCTACTCACTCTCATGTCCCCTGGCGACATCTACATGCTCATGTCTGATGACAGCGACTCTGTCTTTGTACCGTCAGTAAATTATTATTTCATTACCTACACATTTATTTGAAAGACTTTGTTATAGTTGCCATCTATCCAACACCTTATCTCAGTCGGTAGTGTGTCTGTCTACTGAGCTAAGGGTCCCGGGTTCGATTCCTGACATGGAGGAAAAATTGATCATTGGGGAAATGTGGGTTACCCTTTCCCAATGATGAATTAATGGCTGGGGACTGGATGTTGTGCCTGTCCTAGTCTTAAGTTAGGTTATAAGGCATATGAAGCTACGACAGGTCTAGCCAGCCGGTAGTGGGAAACATGTGGCCAGGCACAGGCTGGAAACAGTGATGAATGGAAAGTTATTGTTGCCATCTAGTTAATAATTTCACAAATTGTCAATCATTACATAGAATATTTTAAAATGTAGAGTTATTATTTTCATTAAAAATTAGCAAACAAATATAACTATTTCCATACAAGTTGTATTATCTTACACATTCAATATCTTATAATAAAGGAAATTGATAAAACTAAAGAAAGAGGAAAAATAAACTACTAAGAATAAGAATAAATTTGATGAAGAAAGCCCACCTAGGGAAAGAGGAAAGATGTGGGAAGAATCCAATGCACAAAGGTGACATCTTCCTTTCTTCTGTCTTCTATAGTAGAAGTAGTCACACACACATTTTAAAATGGAGTAATTCATTGTTTGTATTATTTGTACTCTCTTCTTCTTTGTGTTTGATAAAGGCAACAATGCCGAAATATAATTCTATTTGTGTTAAAATGTGTGTGACTACTTCTACTATAGAAGACAGAAGAAAGGAAGAAGATGTCACCTTTGTGCATTGGATTCTTCCCACATCTTTCCTCTTTCCCTAGGTGGGCTTTCTTCATCAAATCTACTCTTAGTAGTTTATTTTTACTTTTTCTTTAGTTTTATCAATCTCCTTTATTATAAAATTATCTAGCCATTGGGCCACCTCATTTTTGAAACATTTAATATCTTTAAATTTAGAATCACTCTTTCATAATAATAATATTTTATTTCATCATCATCACCTGTCACCAGATCAGTTTAGTAAAATACCTCTATCTTACTCTATCCTGCCACCATTTTTCCTCTGTTAATTGCTCCCATCCCTCTCCTCTCACTTGCACACTTTGTTATCTGCTACTTCCATCTCCTTCTTAGTCTCTCTTGTGCGCTTTTTCCTATACCTTGTACGGATATAGCCTTGCTCTTAGTTAAACTAAATATATAGTGCTGCTTCGCACTTAATATAACCCTAAGATGGTGAATGTTCCTGCATGTCAAGTAAAAGGTCTCGAATATACCATCAGGTAAAAACTTTACAAAATTTACCACAGTTTTCTTAGGCACTCTGAATATTTTTTCGATGAAAAGGCGCTTCTAAACTTTTCTTTATATTTTCCGATTTGAATATTATCCTCAGAAACACAGAATTTGTAAGCAGCCTGCATGTTATTTGTTTGTTGCGCCTTGCATATTACTCCTAAATTAAAATAAATCAGGTGGCTTTTTCTCATTCCTGGTTTAATTGAGATGCCAAGGAAGCCTTCTTTTAAACAAGATCACTCGATTATAGATCTACTTGGGTGATTTGTAATATAAATAACACAGCACAGACTAACACTACTGAATTACCAGTTAACTGACACCCTAACTAGCCGGTAAAATGAAATATTTTTGTGAAAGTGACTTTTTGACTTTTTGATTTATTTGGTTGATTTAAATGTGAATAAATAACAAAAACATTACTATAACCATAAAAGTTATCTTGATCCAAGAAATTTATTACGCTGAACCAAAGACCTTTGTTCAAAGGTGTGTGTGAACCGTCTGATAAGATCACAATATTGTGACCAAAGGTTTGGAGGTAAAGAAGTAAAAGAATCTATGTATATGCAAACTAACTTTTAGCTATCTTTTTCGACTTCTTTCGATCGTTAGGTATACACAAATTTTTGTCATATTATTTTAATTCATTGCACCATACCACTTAGGTAAGGGTTGATTAGTTCCCACTTTTAACCAAAAACAAAATATTTTACTCACTGTATTCTATATCCAAATCCAACTTTTTATTTAGCAAATTCTGAGCATTTTATTTCCTGTAATTAAGGAAGGATATTTACTCCTTAGAGTTTACATACAGATTATTTTTTTCATAGAAATGTTGGGCAAGCAATCATTGAAACACTTTTTGACATTAAAAAACCACAATACTGCAGATAATCATATTGAGCCTTGTCTTCCTCTTTAAGTTATCATTTCATGTTCTTTTCTTTGGAATAATTTATAACATAGCTGATTGTACACAACAATTTATTCTGTTATCATTGAGCTTATTTTAGAGTAGTCCTTGAATCCTTTGAATCCCTCGAATCCTTGAGGATATTCAAAATTCGAGAATTCGCCAAAAAAATTGGATTTGAGAAAAAATAATTTGAGTTCCTATACTGTTTACTGGTGGTTCAGAACCAATTACAATTGTAGGATGAACTTAACAACCATTCCCCAGATCAGTAATTTATCACTTAACTGAATGTATGAATGTTATAATTATTAATGAATTATAAGAAATAATTTCAACATTTAGTTACAATTTGTATTTTTTTATTATATTAAATTTATATTTTCTCTTACGTTCATAATATTTTAAAGATTTGGCTTTGAGATTCAAAATGTACCCGTATTTTCTTGGAGGGTTGGTGGAAAACCATTTCGGAAAAACCACTACTCTCAGTACACCCAACTAGATTCAACCCCGATCTGCCTGTTACTGGCAATCTAGCCTAACACAAGAGTATGAGTCTAAGTTAATTCGGCAGGTGCGTTAAAGGTTTGAGCAGTCCAGTGTTAAAAAAATTTAGTTTTTCTCTTTTATAAATCAACAAGGAAACTTTTGATTTTATAAATCCATTTGAATCTTGCCATGTGAATCAAAATATATGATTCTGATTTTGAAAGTGCCTATAGCCAAGCTCGAAAATAATACGAGCCTAATAATAAATTTACTCATAAATTAACTCTTCGTGTAGTCTGTATAAAATAAGAATTTTTTTTTTGTAGATTTTATTTAATTTTGTTTATAGTAAAATATCAAAGATTTCATCTAAATTAACAGCAATTTTCATTTATAAGTACTCACTATTTGCGTATGTTTTTAAAAACTAATTTAAGGAATGTCACTTTCCTCGCACATGGGCTCAACTATCTCTCAAGTCTGCGCCAGCCTACACATTAATTCAACACACTGAGTCATGTAGTAAACAAATTAAATGGCTGCATATGTGAATTTTAGAATATTAAAAAAAGAAAAATTTCAAAAGTTTAATCAATCACACTGAAAATAAAGAAAAAAACTTTAATTATTTATTTTTAATCTTGGTGAATCTAATGGTACCAATCAATGTTTGTGATCAAGGGGGTTAGAAGTTTAATGTTAAGGGCATTTTGAAATTCAAAGTGTTGATGAAATTTTCCAAGCTTCACCAAGAAAATAAAGCAAACTTTTTCTAAAACTAAAACAATAAAATATATTTTATAGAGATGGACCACTTGAATCCACAGAATCCTGACAAGTATTCGAGGATTCGGTGGTCAAATCTTTCACCTTGTAAACAAAGCATAATATTTTTAATTAAAAAAATTACTTAGGTAGTTAGGCCTACTTGAAAAGAACGACTTAATCCATAATCTTATTTTGTTGGACAAATGAGATAAGCATGAATAAAAACATTATTTAAAAAAATAATAATTGTTATGTGTAGGAAATCTAAGGTGCCTAATACCCTACCCTCCCACATCTATGGGAAGCTTGGACTCTACTCTTTCAGCACATGCTCACTTCTATAACTTTAACCTCACGGACAATCTTGTAAATATTTTAATGAACACATTAAAACCTTTCAGAAACTGAAAATTAAAACTAGAATTACAAATAATCTCGAAATAAATAAAACAAATTACAGCTTTTTTTAACAGAAATAAGAACACATTATAATGATACAAAGTCGGCCGCCATGACGCATATTATGTTTACTTGCCCGAGTGATGATTAAATAAAGATACTGTTAATTCTTACTACCCAACTGGTTTTAAGTATCTACAACTATGCAACAAACCTCAATTTATTTTATATGATCCTTAAGTTAGATATTTTGTTGGGTTTCATGAAAAATAAATACTGTCAACAGTTAAGACATCGATAAAACTGTTTATTTACGCCTACGAGCCTAAATATTGTATATCAATGGGGGCACAGATACAAACTTTTACTTAGCCCATTAAAATTGCCATATAAACATAATTAAACATCATTGTGGCATTTTTTAGTAAAAATATTGATATGAAATAGAACGAAATTAAATCTATTTAAGAAATTGACGATTTGGTCATTTAAATGCAAATTATGGTGTGTTTTTTTCTATTTAAACGTGAATAAACAATAAAACATTGCTGACATTGGAAGCCATTCTAAGACTTGAACAAAAAGTAAAAATAGTACCAAACTGACCTAATATAATTTTCTTTCAAAAGAAAATTTATTTCCCTCAACCAAAGACTTGCTTTAAAAAGTGTTAAAACTGGCTACTACAACGGCCATATTAGGCATCCAAGACAAGTATTTAAAGAATTAGAAACAAAAAACAACGCCATGTCTAAACTAGTTAGATCTCTCTACGCTCATATCTTTCTTTGGCTTCCTGATGATGTTATTACCATCAAGGTCGTTAGATATTAACGTTGCTTTAGTAAGATTATTTGGTTTTTAACCCCTCTACTATTTATTTAATATCCAAACATGCCTAAAGTTTCAAGTATTTTTGAACGAAAGTGTGAGTTTGGAAAAGAAGAATTCTCTATTTGATAAAGTTAAAAAATAATGATGTGCAAATTGTTCAACACACACATTGACTGGTTCAGAAAAGACACATGTTTGAAGCACATTAATAGTGCTTTGCATAAACAGAAAAAAGTGATGTTTCTTAATCATCAAAACAAGCAACCCCTGAAAATTATCAAATAAAGTCTAAAAAACTTAAAAGAAGACTGCAAAGAATTCATTATGGATACCACGAAAACATTTATGGAAGTAAATATTCTCATTGAAAAACTACATCATCCTTCTATGCGATGTTGGATGGATAAATATGTGAAAGGTAACCATTTTGAAAATTTATTTTTAATTTCCTTTGTTATTTAAAAATCAGAAGCAAATAAGGGCCTATCATTTTCCATTATTTTCTGATTTCATTTTACAAACGACAAAATAGTGTGTTTTTTTAAAAACTTTGGACTATTTACTAATGTATCAAAAATATAGATGAGATAGGAAGGATTGATTTGGGCTATGTTTAAGATATTTATCTTTATCTACAATTAATGAAATAGCCTAGTAAATTAGCGATTCACACTTTGTAAACCAACATAGCATAATATTAGTTTGTTCTATCAAAAAAATTTGTATGCCTACAATTTGGTTTTAGGTGGAGGAGAGACCTCCTTAAGGTAGAAATTATAATAAGTGTTTGGATCCCAGAACTTAACCAAAGTCAAGAGGATAGTACCAAGAACAATGTATAAAATCAGCAAAAGCAATTCTTTGTGAAGAGACAACTGATAGAAAAGGACAGTGTGCTTTTGTTATTTTGTTGAAAACATTACGTGCTGATTCGAGTCAAAGCTTGTTTGTTGGTGGAGTTAAAGTTTTGCAGAACGCTTCAGCAACAGAATGTTCGCCGGCACTAGTAGACACCATCACCAAGTATGAGATTCCTTATGAACATGTAGTTTGTGTTGTGACATTACATGACTAAATGTTTGACTTCTTTGAAAGCTATCTTATGCGATAATTTTCTGCATATTTTCTGTTGGGACCACAAACTTAATTTGGTCCAAAATAAAACATAATTATCTAGCATTTCTGAATGAAAAATACAGTAAAGGTGAAAAGTCTGCTAAGCTATTTCCAAACCCAGTTTTAACGCGATGGAACTCTTGTTTTGTTCAGTGCTGTACCTCTGTGACTATTTGGTGGATCTAGTGGAATATTTTTCCACATTGGAGGTGACAGCAGCACTTAAGTACTTCCGGATATGTCAAATGATAAAGTAACCCT
>JBCFYV010004939.1:0-18867 GCA_039000515.1 Timema cristinae
GATAAGCGTAAACCTGAATGGGGAGTAAATGCGTACTAAAGAAAATAAATTAGTAATGAATCATATTCAAAAGTGATTGAAGTAATACTCATAGTTGAACTCACAAGTAGATTTATCAATTCTTAGTAGTCAGGGTTGCCACTAATTTATAACAACAAAATTCCCTGACATTTCTAGGTGTTGCAGACAAATATTTAATAGTTCCAACAATGCAATATAATGTGGCAGGAATAAAAAGGTAGCTTAAACAAATGCACACACATTAGCATGGAGAGGATGGGTAAACCACCCCCAAGTGCACCTGACCGAGATTCAAACCTTGCCATCTTCCTGTCATTACATGCAATGCAAGTAGTCTAAGCCCCAACTCCATAATTAATGATAGCCACGTTTACTGAAGATAAAATTTTTTAGGGTTTGGGCCCAACATGAACAAATAAAATTATTTTTACTTGTTTATCTGAAGCTTGTTTCTGCAGTATGGATGCACTGCTTTCCACACATTTACACAAAATATTTTATTTATAGTTGTAAATAGTGGGTGGTTAAGAGTCAACGCTTTGGACTACAAAACAAATACTGTATGCATGTCATTTTAGAATTGAGAAAACATTAAAAGAAAGCTGTATTTGAGCATGCACAAAGAGTCACTAAACTGAAAAAGCAAATTTTCAACACTTTGATGTGTTAAATAGAACATTTTACTCTAACACTGTAACATAATAATTTATTGAAACATATTTTTTTAAATTAAGTTACAAATGGTATAGAAAATAATAATAAAGCACTGTTTTGTCACTATTTCGGAACTAAGAATAGAAAAGATCAAATATTCGCATGAGTATTACATGTCATATTGAAGGCTGTGCAGACACTTTCTCACAACTAGAACGGTGACCACGACGCATGCGTTGATATTACACATGCAGAAAAACATTAATGGAAAAATAGGTTCTTAGGAAACTAATTTAACACTTATGAAAATTTGATTTTATAATTTAAAATTCCAGTCATTTTTAAAGAAATTTGAGAAATTCTCTTATTTTTCCAGGTCAAACCAAATTCCCTGACATTTCCCTGCTTTCCAGACGAGTGGAAGCCCTGGTAGTTAATGATATAGTCCCTCAGGATTTTTGTGATGCGTGAAATATAACAGATGAGTTTCAGGCTTAACAGATTAAGATATTTTCAAATGTTAAAAATAATTTGTTTTGTGACAAGTTTTGTGAAATAGTCGTTAAAGTGCATTTTTAAAGTGCATTTTATACATTTAGGTACCCAAAATCTTATTTTGAATTTATTTTAGTTTTACAAATGTCTAAACAGTTGCTGAAATAGGTATTTAAAAACTATTTCGCTAGTTGTAGTAGGATATTTAAACTTGCATTATTAAAAACATATATTAAATGTTGTCAAACATTTTAAATCACCTTTTGAGGGGCTTGAAGATTTGCAAAGTTAATGACAACACCAAAAAACTGGCAAAAATATCATGACATTTTCTTTCAATTTTATATGAACTTTATTGATAAATTGGTAAATAAACTAAATATGGATTCACTAATTTTGTTTTTTGTAATATGTAGACCAAGACTCAGACTTGAGTGTGAGGGTTGATTAAAGTTTTGTATGTGGGTCTATTTTGGGTTATTACGAAATTGTAATCTTAACCCTTTTGTTGTGTTAATCAGATATATCTGATCCAGCATTATAGCCATTGACTGCGGAAATCGACTTCACCCCACAGCATGTAAACTTTATTTACCTTTGCTGCAACAGTCGGAAATAGCCACAAAAGTGTTAGAATGCTGAATTTTTCATACTAGCATGTCCGTGTGCATCTGACATTTGGTGTTAGTTTTGAGAACTTTCAATTACCAGCTTCTAAATCATAACAATAGTAGCGCTTGTTTACTTCCGCATTTCACTACTTGTAGCATACGTACATTATTTATGTGGCAGAAAACATTGTTGAGGGATTTGTTAGTGTAGTATTTGTTATATTTACCCCGTTATTCTACTGTGTTAGTAACATTTAATTCATGATTGATGAATTCGTGCCATGTGAAGGGTAATAAATATAATATTTGGTCAGTATGGCAATTGAAAAATCCAATAATTCTGTAAGTTTTAAAATTTATTATATTTCTTCTGATTTCTATTTTATTTTTGTTCTTTACCTAATTCCTATTTTGAAGCCATGCTCTTATAGACTACACTGAGGAAAGCACCAATGTAGCACAAAATTATTCATGTTGTGTTGATGTAACCTAATTTTTAAGTTTAAAGCTTGGTTAGTTAATCCCTGTGGCACTAAGGATGAATAATAAAAGTGAGCCCCAGGGTTTTGAGGTCAGGATCATAATAGGTCTACACTGTCATGACAGTTTGAGTGAAAAATGTGTAAAATTAGTGCATGTACCATAAGCTCAATCAGAATGTTCTTAAAGAGTTTTAGGTTCAGAAGCAGTTTGATGACCTCACAATTTACTGTTTATAATGATCATTCAGTTAGTTGTTCTTGGGACTGGCTAAGCCAGCAACCACAATATCCATTTCTATAAGGCACCTCAATATTACTTAATCATTTCTACTGTTTTGTTACCTACTTTACTTTTATTGTCATTGACCCCAAAGCCATCCTTCTAAAGACCCATTGTAACAACACACAAACACTTCCAGCTACTATCAGATCAACAAAGGTCTGGAAAAAATACGGTGCCTAGTAATGGGCATGGAAAACCAATCCTTCCACTCACGAAATGATGGGTGTCTTGCTTGGGCAAGACACCTCCTGAGGTAGGAACTGAGACAATAGGGTAATGCAGACCTTATAACCCTCACCCCTTGAGATACAACAAGGTTCATTTGTGTCCCCTTTTAGTAGAGAAAGTTTGAAAATTTACCAATTTAGAAAATAGCAATTTTCCTTTTCATTTAGACAGGTTTGTATGTTTTAAGAACCAAAAGACTCAATTAAAGAGGTGGTAAAGAGCTATATAAAAACCTCATTTGAATAGGAAACAAAGCTCTTTTGCTCCATAAGAGTTACAGAAGTTTGTGTATAGAGTCTGTGAAACATTTATTCATCAAGACTATTATATATGTAATATATTTGTATTAATATGTATCATAACATTCTTTTACTCACATGATAACGATGACTACGGCCAACTTTGATGGCCACACGTCCAAAATCTGAGATTGGTCTCCGATCTCCATCACAGTTGACAGGTCGCTTTAAAGGTATAGCATCTTCTATTTCCAGCGGCAATAGTGACCAAGCATCAGTTTCATCATCATAGCGGAAGCGACTCATTAATTTAATTTTCTCGTCAGAAGGAATGAAGTTTTCTATTATCATATACTTCTTTTTTAACTCTCTGAAAAAGTTGTTTGGAAAAGATAATTTTTATTTCCATTTTTTTTTTGTTGGGGGATTTATTTATGAGAAAATAGCCTTTATGAGGTTGGCTACAAAACTTGTATTATAATATTCACTGATATTCACAAGTTTTCCAGTTTTTCTTGGCGGATGGGAATTTTTCTGTTTAATACATTGATCACATATTAAAAAAGATTCTAATCTACCAAGTATCAACATTCTTACAAGTTCTTGTTCATTTTATAGTATTTATTTAGGTAACTTGTGTCCCTGTGTAAATGTGTTATCAGACAAACCCTGTACAACCCTCTCATGTTAAGACTGGCCTATCCAGGCAATGCATTTTGTTAACATCAACAAACAAAATTCCTCACTTTTGTTTAATTAAATGTTTAGGTGCAGAATCAATCAAGTATTTAAATTCCCTCACATTTCCTGTTTTTTCTGACATCCAAGAATCCCATGACTTTTTCAGGTTTCACTGGGCTGTAGCCACTATGTATATTTACACTCTTAAAAATATGCCAGTTTAAAATTCTTTACAAGTTAACACAAAGATCAAAAATAGTACTATTAAAAAGAGTTTTTAACTACCATTTATCCAGCCTCATATTATTATATTTTATTTCTTTACATACTGTACTATAATGTGTTTGAGAAAAAAAACCCATCCAAAGAGTGAAAGTAGTAAAAAAAATACCTGAATAAAAGATCCATGTTTGATGTATGTAAGATCATGTGACCTTTCCTTGCATCACCTACACTTCCACCTAAGAGTATGAAATCACTTATTTTTTGGTTTATTCTTAAACCCATACTTTATTTTTCTTCTAATTTTGTCTTATGATTCTTGAAAGTACTTAGAAAATAATTGAATTGGTTAAGAAAAGTTGTGTTTAATAATGTCTTATTTTCTACACTGTCTTATTACACATTTCCAAGTCATTAGGCAATAGTTAATTTTAATTAATTTCATAACTAGCAGCATTCCGTTCAGTGTGAGTGTTTTTTACTTTCCATTATATAAATTTGTTGAAAGAAGATGAATAAAATTTAAGTAAAAGTAGCCTGCTTTTGTGGCAACATGGTCTAAGGTGCTACTCTCAAAAGAGACTAGAAGGCTGATGACAGAGAGATTGGGGTTTGATTCCGGTCGGGTGTACTGAGGTGGCTTTACCTAATTAGTTTCACAAACTCTTTCCACAAAAATGCAGGTATGCTTCCTCTAAATTCAACCTTCCTCATCCTTAACCCATTAGCATACCGTATTGGCCTGAAAATAGACCCCCCCTCCAAATATAGGCCGCACCCTAAATTTTCGACAACTTTTAGAGAAAAAACAATATTCCTACTTAAATATGATCCAGTGTGATAAATAATTTGAAAAAAAAAAATTATTTAATGGTAGGTGCTTACACTTAAAATGATGTCACTTGGAAATAAAAAAGTAAGTTATTCATACTCAAAATTAAATCGCTTGGGGAAAAAAAAGGTAAGTTATTCAGAGTAAAAATGAGACCACTTGAAAATTAAAAAATAATGATACACTTAAAATGTGATCACTGAAAAAATTAGGCTAACAATGAGACACTTTGAGAGGAACGAAAAATTATTCATCACTGCTCTCATCAGTGTCACTTTATTCACTCTTATTGGATAGCCAGCACTTCTTAAATCCGTGGACAATGGATTCAGCAGATATCCTTCCCCAAGCAGTTAATATCCACTTGCAAAGCAGGTTCAATGAAGGCTTCTTAATTTTGACACTGGGCGTTAAGGGATGATCTCCTGACAAAAGCCAGTCTGAATACTTCCTTCGGAGGTTATCCTTGAAGGGTTTATTCATAACCACATCAAGGTCTTGTAGTTGTGAAGTCATACCTCCTGGAATAACAAGATCTGAATTTGTTGCCTTTACTTTATTTTTCACATCTGTAGTAAGATGCCCTTTGAATGCATCAAGCACTAGCATTGCCAGTTTTTTTTAGAAGAGCTCCAGGCCTTCTATTCCACACAACTGCTAGCCAATCGCACATTAATTCTGCTGCCATCCATCCCTTCCCTTCACAATTATTTCACTGGGTAGAGTTTCTTTCGAGAGAGTTTTTCTTCTTAAAATTACATATAGGGGTAGCTTCCTACCATCAGCAGTTACAGCTAACACAGCTGTAATGCACAATTTTTCATTGCCAGTGGTCTTCACAACAATGGATTTGGATCCCTTTTCATCCATGCAAGTATTACTTGGCATGTCGAAATATACAGGTGTTTCATCGGCGTTTCCAATCTGACTAAGAAGATAGTCATTTTGTTTACGGAGACTAATTACATATCGTTGATATTTCACCAATTTCTCCGCGTAGTCAGTGGGCAACTTTTGCGCTAGAGAAGTTCTTCGTCTTAGTGACAGATCACTTCTGCGCATGAATCTTCGGCACCACCCAAGGTTTGCCTTGAATTCCCTTTGTGGCACTTGAAGCTCTCTTGCAGTTTCTTGTGCCTTCAATCTGATTATGTCACGACTTATTGAATATTCATCATGTCTCTTTTTCTTTACAAAAGAAAGAACATGCGCACCAATTTCAGGATTACAGCCATGCTTAGGTACTCAAAAGGTTTTTCGCATTGAGATGGTGTTCTTAAGATTGTTTTTTTCTAAAATCCAGCGACGTATGTTCTTCTCATCAATCCCCTATTTTCTTCCTGCTTCCCTATTACTCGTAGTTTCTGTGTAGTTTATCACCGCTAATTGAAAATTGGCATCATAGCTTTGTCTAATTCCCTGGCTAAAACACGTTTTTTTTATCGACATGATCTGCTATGTTGCACTTTCAAATTTAATACACACACTAAATTATTGTTCTCACAATAGAACAAATGCTGACCATTTAATATGCAAACTAAATTATTGTTCTCACATTAGAATAAATGTTGACCAACATACTGAAACAAAATCTCACTAGAAATATTTAAGCTCACTTTACCAAACAGATATATTGCCGATAGAATGCGCTGAAGAAACTAATTTTATCTTAGCAGCCATTATGGCTCAAATATTGTACACACAAATAAGATAATAATTCTTCATCTATTTTTAAATAACTTTGCCAACTGTCATGGTTCATCTATTTTTAAATAATTTTGCCAAATATTAAGGTTAATTTATTTTTAAATAGCGGTGGCGATATATATTGATTTAACAACATGCATATCCTATAAGTACAAAATTGAATGTATATTATCTAAGAGTGTGATTATAGGCCGCATTAGAGTTTTATGAGAGCTGTTTCTTGGAAAAAATTGCAGTTTATTTTCGGGCCAATATGGTAATTAGTATATAAATAACCCCAATGGTTAGTAAAACATGAATCTAAAAAAAAACTAAGTGTAACTACCCGGAATGGGTACTTCTAATCAAATTTGAGAAATTTTGTTCATCCATTTACCTGAGTATATCATTTTGAGTGAGCTCTAGCTCACGCCTGTCACGGTTAAATTCCTCAGTCAAGTCATTCATCTCGAGCTTTGTTGCTTGAAGTTTAGAAAAGAGTTTCTTTAACTTCCTAGTCTTCACCTCCGCTTCTTGTTTCAAGTTTGTGAATGTTTCTCGAAACTCCATAGAGTTTGCTTCTTGGATTTCTAATTTTTGTCTCATTTCTACTTCTCGCTTCTGTGAAATATTCAAATAAACAATATAATTGCACTTTTATGTTAGAATACAAACACATACGCTAAGAATGGAGGAATTAGAATAATCAACAATATGTTAGTTTAGTATTGATTTAGAAATATTAGGAATGGGCCCCCCTTCAATTCTTAAGAATATTCTAGGATTTGATAACATTTTGGATTCAAAACTCAAATTCATAAAAAAGTTTTTTTTCTATTTTTCAAGTGAAATTTGTTTTAGAGCTCATACTGCTTAATGGTGGTCTGGAACTAATTATAATATAAGATAAACACAACAAACAGACCCCAGACCAAATATCTACACTTAACTGAATGTATGAATGTAATAATGAATGGATTCCAGGAAAGAATGTTAACATTTAGTTACTATTTGTATTTTCTATTATTCTTAATGTATTTATATTTCCCCTTATGTTCATTTTTTCCAAGATTCGAATTGAAGATTTGAAGGTAAATTGGAGGTCCAGATTCATAAAATAGTGGATTCAGACCAATTCAACAAATATCACAAAGGCATGCTCCAGTTGAAAACAAATACTATCCATATTGACTTTGTATAGAATTTTCTTGGCATATATTATTTATTTATTTATTTTAAATTTATAGAGACCAATTAGATTTAGAATACTTTATATTCAACATTACTTATAAAACAAGATCATAATAAAATACTACCAATAAAAATGACAAAAAAGCTGATTACTAAAAAAACCAAATTATTAGCCATACCTTTCGTTCTGCAATTTCCTGCTTGCGTAGCTCTAAAGCACGTTGCTGTTCGTTAGTGTGATCAACTATATTTTTACCACCAGACAAGAGCTTACTTTCCATAAACATTAGCTGGGCTTGAAGTTTTTCTGTTTCCTTCCTTTCTCGAATCACTTCCTGTTTTTTACGCTCTATTTCTTCTATCAGCTTTTGATTCATCTGAAATATAAATAAAATAATCTATAAGTATAGTTGTATAAAAATTGACTTTTCTGAAGCATTAAAGTAGCATTCCATTTACATTCAAATGTTGAAAAAGATTCCTCATACACTAAGATCACCAATAGCATAGCTGTCACTAAAACTAACTCCCCCTCCAACTATGACTCTTCTATTTTTATACTGTCCTACTCAAACTCCTTCAGAAATGGCTAAATTATATTAATTGGTAACAACAAATTTACAGCAATAAAATACTCCATTACAGATTACTTCATGGGAAGTTTCTTTATCACCATAAATGTATATTTAAATAAATTTGTCAATCCAAATTACAAATATTGCTCCTAAAGAATAAAAAAAGTATACAATTAAAATGATATCATCACCATATATTGAAATAATATTATAAATATTTATTTTGAAGCCGAGTTGGTATATTTTTATCGAGTCGACTCCAACTCCAACTGTGACTCAGACTACATAGCCCTGGCTATCACTATTTTCTTACCACCAAATGTTTTGTGTTTTCCAAGTTTTCAAAAGGAATTATCGTTTTTTCAAACAACTTATATTGATAATAGATAGGATGGACTAGTGAGGAGTAGTGTAGTTAGTATTTAGAACAGGATGGTTTAATCTTGAGGGGAAGATATATGCAGTTGTTACACAAACTAATGTTACAGGATTGGGGGAGGAGGTATAAGGCATGTCAAAACCAGCATGATTCATTTTTCAGTTCACTTTTTACTATATTTAGAGGCCTACTATTTAAAACTTTTTCAATTTTGCAAATATTTTAGTATTCTTAAGAGTTTTCCACGTATGTACAGTCACAAATAGCTTTTTTTAGAACCTATAAAAATGAATTAAAAGTAGCCAGCAATTGATATATTTAGATGACTAAATAATCATCTAGTAAAAGTGATAGCTCCAGAACACATAATTTGGTGACTAGATGAAAGTAAAATGTATAAAGTGAATAGTATATTAGGGAAGCCTAAAATCAGGTTTTAAGACGCCATAAACAATATTTACTTAATCTGTGATCATAGCCATTGGCTGATTTGGTTGAATCAAACCAACACCAGATATGTCAATATATTTGTCATTTTCAATTGAAAATACACATTTAAATATAGTTTTTTGGATACTTCTGAATTATAATATCTCCTGGTATTTTAAATAACTAGCTTACACTATGTTGTAAATTAGTTTTAATTTTTTCCAATTATAAACTTTTATAATGGTAGTAACTAGTAGATACAAATATAAAAGAACCAGAATCATTTTTGAACAAAAAATAACAGGAGACTTAATCTGTCTCTAATAGTAGCTTTTCAAATGTTTGTAGAATCAAAACCGGATCCAGAACCAATAAATATTTCATCTTGACTCTGTGCAATTAATATTAGGATAAAATTAATTATAGAATAAACTGACCTCTGGTGAGATGATTATCTCACCATTCATTATTTTCCTTTTCAACTCTTCTTCAGTAATATCAGAAGGAATATCTGGAGTTGGCTGTGTCTTCTTTGACTCTCTTTCTTTCTTCTGATTTTGAGCTTGGGATCTCATTTCAACAATCTTATGTTTCTCAGCAAGAAGAACCTATGTGATCATAAATTAGGAATTAATTTAATATTACTTGTGTGAAACTATTTTAGCTAGAGTAAACTAGTCCACTCAAGCAAGCTTACATTGATGGATGGAGAATATTATAAGATGCGACCATACTGAAATTAAAGCAAATAGGGTGTACAAGCTTAAAACATTGTTAATATTTTATATATTGTTTATTGTCTGGGGTATACATATACACACTAATAGAGTGGAAATGAGGAAAGTAGAAATGAGAGGAAATGAACCTGCATTTTTGTGGAAGATGATTGGAAACCACTTAGAAAAAAAAACCTTTCTATACTTGGCTAGTATTCTAATCCCAACCCCATAATCAGCAAACCAGACAAGACTGGCACATTTGTTAGCATCACCAATGATGCAAGCCAGGTAAAACGGATACATTTGTTAGCATGGTCAATGATGCAAGACAAACAAGACTGGTACATTTGTTAGAATGGCATTACTATGTGAAAAAAAAATGCTTTATTAAAGAGCTATAAATTACTATCTGTATTACAGATGTTATTATAGGAAACTATAATATAGCTAGAAGTTTATTTATTTATTTGAGGTAGTTGACGTGCACATTCTGAAATGATATCAGTACATGAAAATTTCTATGAGCGAGAGCAAAAGGGCCTACCAATTTGCCAGAAGGTATTTTCCCACATCTTCGAGGATTCTTTTACAGGCCACTTTTGACACGAGACCGACGGCTTTACTTTCCCTTTGAAGGAAGATGGGCTTTGGATTTTTATCGCTCAAGAAAAATCTGTTGACCCAGGCTGAGTTTGAACCCACAAAGCTTGGATCTGATGCAAACAATTTACCCTCCTACATCCAATACCACCAAGGTTGACACTAGAAGTCTAGTCATTGACAAATATAGATGTGTAAATAACTTACTAGTATAGTAGAGCGTTGATAATTCAGACTAATTGGGGATTGACCCAATCTGGATAATTGATGTGTCTGGATTTTCAAAAATATGGCATAGAAATTAAAAATACAGTACTGAATAGTTCAGTACGGAATCACAGGCGCTACTGTAACATACAGTATGACCAAACAGAACGCACGACTCTGACCATGCAAAGAAACTGAACAAGAACTGGCTGTTAGGCATAATCATTGGCGGTCAGAATTTTTTTGATCATAATGAGCATTGCCAGGGCATATCTAGGTGGCGCGATGGTCTGGGGGCCCCAGAAATCTTTTCAGTATTTTTAAGCTCACTTAAATCATTTTTGCACATTTTCCTTGATCGTAAACCTTAATATGTAATACATGTTGTTTTATTAAATATACCATTCCATGAAGGAAATAAAAATTTTCACCTTGAAACAGCGAATTAAGCAAAAAGGTGGCTAAGACAGAACACCAAAAAACTCTACTTTACATCTACAGACGAGAATTTCCAACAATTTGGTCACATAATATCTGACTCATACAGTATATTGCAGAATAGTCTACAAATAATGAACATTCTTTAGAATCCAAGGTTAATCTTTTAGCATGGAATGGTTGATTTAACCAACCGAGAGTTAGGGAATCCCCTGAAACACAATTTCCTCTGAGCTGCACATGGTCCAAGGGGAATCCCCACTCATAAGCAGCATAAATCAGTAACTAGGTAAGCAGAGCACGGCAAGTATGTTTGTATGATATGATCGTATTATACCAGCATCCAGCGATCCAGTCAATCGTATTTGAAGTTTCATGTATTTTAAACTTAAAAAGTGTAACCTGACTGAGTGAAATTATGAATATAAAGATTTTTTTAAAGAAATGTACCATACAAAAGAGTAAGGAGAGAGAAAAATCAAACAGAAACAATAATAGCAATTTTGAAGGTGTTTTGTAGGATTCATGTGAGAAGCAAGCGCGCCACCGGACTTGGTCTCAGTACCATTGTCATCGCGGGATAACGGTATTGATACCAACAGCACTACATGCTCTACAGGCACGTTGGATATTGAGGACTACATGACCTATGAATTTCTTAGCTATGAACTAAGGTTAAAGCTACTCAAATTGCCTTGAAAACCTCAAGAGGTATACAATTTCAAGGAAGACGATCCCAGAACATGGACATCAAGATTGGTTTATTGCTACACCATGTTTAAGATTTAAGGATTTTAATGACAGAGCAAAGAGAGATTGGGATACAGACTCAGTTTCAAAGTCCACACATTTTGTAGACATTACGAGAGAGGAAAAACTATCCATTTATGAGCAAGTGAACACTATACTACACTACAGCCCACAATCAGATTAAGAAGAATAGAGTAAAGATGATAGATCTGTCTTCAGTGACCTCTTAAATCTACCTTTTGAATCAGGGGACAACATTTTAAAAGAACATTTTGTGACATGTGTGCGAAATACAGAGTACACATTTCACCAAACACAAGAATTCAATTATTGAGTGTTGTTAATTTGTTCTAAGATGTGACTTTGTTAGCGAAATCATTGGCCGTGAATGAGTTTTTTTTATGCTAGCTGATGAAACATCAGACATTTCTGGAGAGGAGCAGTTGTCAATAAGTATAAGATTTGTTTCAAAACGTGCAGACAAACTTGATGCAGAATTAATATCAAGCATGATCATTTCATCATTACAAAATGGGAGTATGAATATGAAAAATATGGTTAGTTGTGCCTCAGGTGGCTAGTGCCTCATTAAACAGAAGAGTTCAAAAACCCTTTACTATAACTGTGCCAGTTACAAATTAAACCTAGCTTTAAATGATCAAAGAAATCAATCAGTTTTTCCGGGAAAGTCCAATGAGGTGACAGATACTCAACATCAACCTTCCACTTCTTTCTGAAACATGCTTATCTTCTAAATTTCTAGGTATTAAAGTGATCTAACAAAACCGATACAAATAGTAGCAGCTTTGCATGAAATGTCTGTTTCAGTGTCTATCAGTAACACGCGAGTAAAGGCATATCGGTTGTATTGTGCTCCAATGTTGCCAAGATTCAGAGCAATGGTTTGCATCATCGCAAGATACTCCTCACACACGAAGCCCATAGCCAACACTGCCATCTATAAACATGGATTTGCTTTCTGTTAGGAAGCACATTGCTCCCCCTCTTGAAAAAAGTTTTCGAATCTAACTGCGATAGTGCTGCCAGTGTATGCTAAACTATTTTCACAGCAGTGAAAGAAATAGCTGAAGCCCATGGAGTTGAATTTAGGTGTCCTCACATAGTTGGTCGCCTCTCCATGGATCAAAACCATAAGTTTTAGGAGTATTTTAGAATATAGATCTTCATCCCATATTTGGACGGATTAATAACATATTGAACACAACGATTCTCGCAAGACAAAAAGTTGGCTAAAACCTCTTTGCACTTCACCCAACAATGATGAAAAAAATTGGCCAAGCAAACTTTATTAAAAAAAATTAAAGTGTGATAGTTTTTACAGCGACCTTTTGGAAAACATTTTGGTTTAAAATGTGGAAAATTATTCCTCTAATAACAGATAAATTTGATATAAAAACATTTCCTTTAAAGTGATTTATTTAACCATGCCAAGTTCTTCCCTAGAGTGTCTAAAAGGTTTATAAGTGGCCCTGGCATTTCCCGCTAAAATCTGTACAGTGGAAAGATTGTTCAGCACTTTATGCAGAGTTAAGACTTGGGAATAGACTAACAATAACAAATCAGAAACATGATAAATGTTCATCGAGGAAAAGTGAATAGTAATTTATCACAATTCATAAATAAAGTTGTGTACCAGTTTGCTCTACAGCCACCGAGACTACAGTTTCTGTTTTGTTAGGTCACTTCCTAAGGTTTACTTTTATACTTGCAACGCTGTTTGACTTAGCTTATCCAACAATTATTATCTATGTTTTTATATAGACATATATGACATTAAAGCAAATGGATGCCATTTCAAATAATTACATTTACGTAATAGATGTGTCTTTATGCAAATAAGTGTGTTAAAGGTGTATTCCATGCATAATTTGATATTTAAAAGCCACTTTCATAATTATTTCACGCTAAAAATATGTTTTCCTGCCTTAAATCTATTCAGAGATATATATTCAATTTCCTTCAGTGTGGTTTTGTTATTTAATGGCGCTCAATTGTACTGTAAGGAGTTACAAAATAAAAACGACTGAAGTTTCAAGTGTCCAGCTACACTTAATGGAAGATGAGGTTAATTTAGATTTAATAAATTAATATTATTTTCAAAGAAAGTTAAATCAAAACTTGACCTTGATAGTCAATCCTTAATTGTAAATTTTTTTCCCGCATACATTTTTGGAACAACCATTTTCTAGAATTTTTTCCCGAAGTTCGGGATCCTGCTCAGCCCTAGTTTAAAGTAGTAAATTATATTGTTTAGTTGTTTGCAGCATGTACAGTAGGACCCCCATATCCGCGGGTAATACATTCCTAGATCTACCAAGGTTACATGAAACTGCGGATAATACTGAACTATATATACTATACTCAGTCAACATACATAAATACGGTAGAGTTTAATTGATAAATTAGTCATAGTAAGACATTACCAACATTAAATAATGTACATAATAATAATGTGTACTGTACACTACAGTGTACTTACTATTTTATTCTCTATTCTTCTTATTTAAGAATCACTGATGATGATATGATGATGATGAGATGGGATATGAAGCACAATGCTCACGATGAGATGAAGTGGGGTGATGATGTAGGCATTGCAACTTATATAAAAAGTATTTAATTAAACATGGATAAAATTGGGCAGTGATAAACTGTGGATAATTGAATCAGTGGATAGAGGGCCCCTATTGTATAAAACATTTTATTTAACTATAAATTGAATAACATCAAATTATTTTAATTTCTATTTATGCAATAATTTCATATTTAACAAAAGGCATTTTAATCCTCTATTTTAATTGGAAAATAAAAAAACTGCTGGCTATCAAATGTTTACAAATTTGTTTAGCCCCGATTAATCACATCAAAAACCACAAATAATATTAGTGGCGACAATTTTTCTCCCCTCTTTCTTTTTTTCTAGCTTAATTTAGAGAAGAGACAACAAAGCAATTATGTAAATTGTATAAATACCTTAAGTCTGGCTATCTCTTGTTGATATTGCCTTAAAAGAGCATCCTTTGGATCTTCATTCACGCGAGGTTTATTCTTTATATTTTTAGCACGGTTTGCATAACGAAGGGTTGTTAAACTTTCATCATAATTGTAGCTTGCAGGACCAATGTTGGCAACCATTACTGTTTTAGAATTGCCACCTAAAGAGTCTGAAAATAAAATTAATTTGTTCAATAAAGAAAACAAAATATATCAATCTACTATAACACATTTTTAGCATTAAAAGGAGGAGAGTACACACAAAAAAAACTGATGGTTCAAAAATTCACAACTAAATAATACTAATAATAATAATAATAAAAATATATATACAATAATATTATATATAATAATAATATATTATTATTATATTATTATTAACTTATAATAATAAATGTAATAATAATAATAATAATAAGTAATTAATGAGATTAATAATATAGTATTATAATAATACTAAAAATAATAATAATAATAAAAATATATATACAATAATATTATATATATAATAATATATTATTATTAGTATTATTAGCACTGCGTCTTACTACCGGTTCGGGTTATAACGCACTTACGCTAATGTGTAATGGTAGGGTGATTGTGAGATGAAATGGAGGACCTACAGTTTAACGTGGAATCCGAACCAGGGTGGAGGCCTGGCATTCCACACAATCACAAGTTGTGATTAATACAAGACTTGTCAGAGGTGAAGGAAGGGTTTGGTAATCAGATAAATCTGTGCTGGATGAGGACAACTAAAACACATTAAAAAGCATATAACCAAATCAGGTAGTAAGATGCAGTGCTAGAAAATACATTAAAACACATCAAGGTAGTTTCTACCATCTACATAAAAAAGAGGCCTGGTGTGCCTCGAAAATTACTGCAATGTGTTTTGTTGTAGTTTAACTTGTGTGTGAACTTTGAAACCTACACTCTTCTGTCGAGTTTGTAGAACTTGCCCTTATGGCTTCTATCTTACAGTTTGGTGCCATTTATTAATTAAAAAAAAAGATATATGATAAATAGAAGCAAATACAGGAAAGTGTGATAAGAACAAAATATTGCTTTTAGCCGTTTACAGTGAAAATTAGAGCCTTTTACAATTCCCATTGCTATCATGGGACAAAGAATTAATGGTTACCTCTATTAGAAAAAAATTTATTACTCAATTTTCGCTCTATGGAAAAAACCCAATGATAGAAAAATAAATCGATAGAGATGGCTTGTGCAGTTCTCAAATTCATAGACCTAACTTTGAGCGGGTACATTTTATGAAGTATTTATTTTAAGGGCTTACATCTATACCAACCTTGTAATATTCTAGTCAGTTTAGAATCACGGTAAGGAATGTGAGTAGTTTTCCCATCTACAAGGGCTGATATCACATTCCCTAAAGCTGACAGAGAAAGATTGATTTTGGAGGCTTCTTTAAGCCTGGCTCCCTGAAAAATATAATGATTAACAGTGATGTATCGGGTATTATGAATAAAAAAAAAAAAAAAAAATAAATGATAATGGTGTGTGAAGGGTTTTTGAATTTGAAGCAAACTTGAATCAAAGATATTAAATATTCTCAAAACTAAATCAAAGTTTGAATATTTTTTGTTAGTTGTTTTATGGTTGAAAAAAATACTATATTGTTGCTATTTATATAGCTTTATGCACTAGAATTAATTGGAATTGTTTTATTGAACAATTTTTTGCTAAGATTTTGTTCTAATTTATTATCACAACCTACAAGTCAATTATTACAGTTTTTTTTCCATAAGAATATTAATTTGTAATGTACACAACAGCTCAGAATGGAAATGGTTGACCATAAAGTGAGTATTTTAGCTCTCAATATTTTATTGGTGAAGCTTCATAAATGTCAAATCAAGAATTTTTTTCGAAGAGCAGTTGAAATTGACATTTGTTTTGAAGCCAAGTCGAGGTTTGGATGAATATTTAAATATAATATAGCTATAAATTATACACACCATTAGAATTAACCTTTGGTTTGTATTGTAGCTTTGCAAAGATTTGTATTCAAATACAGTAGAGAATACAGTACAGTACAGTACAGAACGATAAATAAAATTTTAAGTCACTTTCAGCACTGAGCCTGTTTCTGCTGTGGAAAGCAGAACAAATTATTAATGGGGAGTAGAAAAAGTAAACTTAGGTTACTGAAGAGATATTGGAACAAAATTAGATAATAGAATCTTGCAAATGTATTTCAGAAAATTTCACAAACTGTTGGTTAAATATGCGCTATTACTGAAATATTTTGGCGAACCCCTTGGAAAAATTTAGCGAACAAATTTTGGGAACCAATGGTCTTGAGGTACAACAATTAAAGGCTGTTTTTGATTTAAAAAAAAAATTAAATCAATACAATTGTTACATTCTTTCTTCAAAATAAATTTGAATATTGGTTTTACAATATATCAAGTAGTCGGGGCACTAATTGGTTAAATTATTGATGTTCTCTGAGAAACGGTCATAGGTTAACTTTTTGTTTCGAGGTTGTCATTTTTCAACAACGTTTCTTTTTTAATTAATTGTACATTGGTAAAAGAATTGGGTGTATTTTTTCAAAAATTAAATGTGTCAAAATTTATTTTGAAAGTATAAAAAACCACATATAGACAAATTGAGGCTCCAACATATTCATTCAAAAAGTGAACCATAAACTTTCAGGTCAGACCTTTTTGTGGCACTATTTTGTGAGGCTAAACATGACAGTAAAAACCAATATTTATATAAATAGAATTATAAAATTTTATCATTAACTGTTATTCATATACGTATTGGCCCGAAAATAGGCCGCCCTCAATATAGACCGCACCCTAAATTTTCGACAACTTTTAGAAAAAAAAACGATATTCTCCACTTAAATATGATCAGTGTATTAAATCATTAAAATAGCTTTCATAGAAAAAACTCATAATATTTACACATAAAATTATGTTACTTGAAAATAAGAAAGTTATTCATACTCAAAATTAAATCGCTTGGAAAAAAAAGGTAAGTTGTTCACACTTAATTCCCTGGCTAAAACCAGCTCTTTTCTCAACATGATCTGTCAGTTTGCACTTCCGAATTTAATACACTAAATTGTTCTACAGTAGAATAAATGTTCCGAATTTAATACACGCACTAAATTATTGTTCTCACAATAGAATAAATGTTGACCATTTAATACGCATACTAAGTTATGTTCTTACATTAAAATAAATGTTGACCAACATACTGAAACAAAATCTCCCTAGAAATATTAAGCTCACTTTACCAGAAGTGTATATTGCCGATAGAATGCGCTGAATTTTTATTTTTATTTTGCAGCCATTATGGCTCAAATATTGTACACACAAATAAGATGGTTCATTTGTTTTTAAATAGCGGTGGCGAGATATATCGATTCAACAACATGCATATCCTATAGGTGCAACATGTGTATTATCTAAGTGCTATTATAGGCCGCATTAGAGTTTTATGAGAGCTGTTTCTTGGAAAAAAATGCGGCTTATTTTAGGGCCAATACAGTATTATGTTTAAAAATTGTTAAGAATGGGTTTTTAATATCTATAATAATGGAAAATTGACCATAGTGTTAGAGAAAGTAGTACCATAGGTCAGGAATAAAAAACTAAAACAAACAAGCTTACACTGGCTCCAGTCTTGCTTTGTCTTTCGCTTCCTGCGAGATCAACCAAGTTGAGCTTGCCAACCCGTATTAACTTTTTAACTGATGCTTCTGTAGCACCCATCTCGATTGTTACAACAAAAATAGCATGGGAGCGGGAACTGTGTTCGTTCATGTTGGTTGCACTGAAACATTGTACGAAGAGATCATCAATAAACATATTATTTAAAACGGTAAATATGTTTAGTGCCATTTAAAATAAAGGCAAGAATCTTTGTTTCAAAAGCAATTCAAAGTGAACTATTTTATTATGATTGAGTAATTTTTATTATTCAACACAAGAATGAGACTGGAAACTGAAAAAAATAATTCAATTTAGGCTAATATTTATATTACAGATTTTATAACTTTAGTCCATATTGAGCTTTCCCACTAGAATCCATGGTGTGAGCCCATTCAAAAATGTTTTCTTAATAATGTTTAAATTGTTGTAAGTTTT
>JBCFYV010004940.1:0-18781 GCA_039000515.1 Timema cristinae
AAATTTTAGTGACATGGGGACCCCCTTGCAACTATGTCACTTATGCTCTGTAGTGTAAAATATTTTCCTTTTTTCTGTACTAGTTCTACTTTAGCGGGCCTACTTATTAGTGTAATAATTTTGGGAGAGAATTGAAAATGTTTTCCATGAGGACCTAGGCCTAGTTGTATTAAATAGCTAAAACTGTGGTATCATGATTAAAGTTTCATTTAGAACCTGAACCCAGACATTGAAAAAAAACATTCACAAACCGCTGGGGTAACCTACAAGGTGATGGTGCATAAAATCCTGTATATATAAGACACTTTTATTAAACAAAATAGCAAGTAATAAATTATTATATAAACTCATTTACCTCACAAGGATACAGAGAATCAAATGATACCTTACTCATATTAATAACTATTCAAAAACCTTTTGTGTTTGCAACAATTATATAACTCACCAAACCATTGAGAAAAGAAGATATTAAACAGATGTTTGAAGTTTAATTTGAATGATCTTGGTTTAAGTTAATGGTAATTACCGGTTATTAAAGGGAAATTATAATATGCAATTAGTAATCCTTTTATTATCATAAACTTTTCCAAACTGTCAAAACCTAATATTTCAAGCATTATAAACACGTTTTTCTTGAAATATTAGGATCCAGCTTAGTGATATGGAAATACCCCGTGACTTAGGTGAGTTTTGATTTAACTTTTTATCATAACTAATATTTTTATTAATTTAGGTTTAGCTTAAATCGATTCTCCATTTTTTTATAGTAGAAGGAAGAGTTGAATTATTATTATTAATAATAATAATAATATTTAGCACCGCTTCTTACTACCCGTTCGGGTTATATGCTTTAAGTACTAATTACGCTAATAGATTAGGAATTGGGAAGGTTGAATTAGAGGAAGTGAACCCGCATTTGCGGGGAAAGGGATATTGGAAAAACATTTAGGAAAAACCACCCCCAGTTCACCCGACTGAGTTTCCCGAACGTTGATCTCCCCATCCTCAGCAGTTCGAGCTCAACCACGACAAGCGCGTTAGCCAACATTGCCACCGAGGCGGTATGTTGAATTATTATTTATTTATTATTTTCATGTAAAAAAGTGCCTTATATGTACTGGTTTTTGTGTACCCTCCACACCCCTTTTTTAAAGACACTAGTTTATTTTTAAAGAGGATAAAATAAATAATTAAATCTATTAAGTAGATTTGAAAATAATGTAATAGTTTTTGGAGGGAATATTAGTATAGCATATATTAAATAAAATGTGTCTGAAACATGCAAAAAAACTCGCAAATGTATTTAAAATAAATTAGATAATGATTATTAAACACATTTCAGCATTCATTTATTCCCATTTCCACTAACAAATATTTTTGTTCGAGTGACATTTGAGTAAAAATATATTACCAAACCTCTCTCTGCATCCAACAAATTAACTCTAAATCAACTAACCTCCACATAAAAAGCCATTCAAACAGTAAACTGCGTTAGCCTGAAGTTTTAACTCAAGGTTATATCAAACCTCAACTTAGTTAACTAGTACTTTAACCTGACATTGAAACATTGGCCCTTAAAATTTTTTAAGCAAGTAAAATTGATAAAAGGCATAATAGAGAGTACAAATTTTAAACTTGAATTAAACAGTTAACAAAATAATATGTATAAAATAAGTGTCACCTTCAGTATTGAACTTGAATAGAAATGACAATAAATCATGTATAAAATGTTAGAAGGAGAAAGTAAAACACACAACTGTCCCTTGTGTAACTATATTATGGTTTATGGATTATCATGAATACCTAGTTCATTTTAGTAAGTAAAAGTACTCCCCTCCTTTTTTAAAAAAAAAAAGTGCTTAACTCAATAGTTAGATTGGTTTTATAAGCAAAATATTATTTGGCAGCTACACAAAAATTATCCTAATTTTCATAACATTCATAATTATTTAACATAAATTAGAGTGATAATCTAATCAACTACTATTTAAAACTAATTTATAATTTTATGGTGTTGTTGCTATACCTATGGCTACACCTGTTACAAAAGATAAAAAAAACACATGAATATTTGAAAGTTGAAATCCTTCTTCATGACCAATCACAGAATATACCATTTATGTGCATGGAACTTTTTTTTTTTTATAACATCTTCTGCTTTTGTCTAGTTTACGATCTACATAGCGTTCAACCTGAAAAAATAAATAATATTCATAGCAAAATTTTGATATATATATATATATATATATATAAAATATATAAATATAATAATATATAAAAATATAATTACAGTAGGCTAGTTAAAAAAACTAAGAAATAAAATAGTTCATGTTGTTTAACACTAGTAAAACAAGAAAAAAAGTCAAGTTCTGGAAACGACATTCATCTAATGCTGACACTTAACTAAAAACACCATACAAATTTATTCTAAATATATAAATTAGTCCAAGAAAATATTCTCTTTTTGGAATGTGGAAGCAACTAAACAAATTAATGAAAAGCCTCGAAATGGCACAGAAAAAAATGGTCAATTTGTAAGCCAGGTGCTTAGGGTTGGTTTGGACCACCGATATAATTCCTCAATCAGAAGAAGAGACTAAGTGTCATGATCCATTTCAGACTAAAACAATTTTCATATTTGAGATGGTTTCAGTGATTGTGGTATGGGGACCTACAGGTGAAGTGTAAACATTTCAACATTCATTTCATTATAAATCCTGTTCGGGCATGTCTTTCACCATGTTGTCCTTATATAAAAATGTAGGATTAACCGAGGGTCAAAATGATTTCTTTTCCAATAATCTGACTTAGTTTGAATTTTAAATATTTCAAATTTAGTAGAGGGTTTTAAAATATCTTAATTAATTGTATGAATTGAAAAAATGCTTGGGCTTTAAGGCTTGTCGATATTTGAAAGTGACTACCCTTACTGTCTTAAGTTCAATTTTTGAAGAGTTAACAAACCAGGGAAGTAATATGCCATAAGATTAAGATCTCTCTCCACTTCCTGGCAGGAATTAATTTAAGGTACATACTGTTCCAAGAAAGCTACCATTCTAACTAACTGCTGGTGAATGAAATAAATCCTTGAGTTCAAATGAATGAAAAATGACAAACTGAACACAGGAATAAAACACAGGACCTTTAGCTTTGCACACTAATGCTCTACCACTTGGTCATCCTGGCTTGAGTGGCTGATAATTTAAACAGTTACCAACAATTATATTCAATAAACAACTAGTGAAAGATGGCCCTGGATACAAGATAAGCCCTGATGGCTCAGAGGTAGTTCATTGGCACACAAAGCCAAAGGTACTAGGGTTCTGTCTGGGTTGTCATTTTTCACTTAATTGAATTTGATTCAGCTATTGGAGTGATTCTGTTGAAAGCCATAATGCGCCAGTTTGTGATACATATGAATAAATTTTTGAGTATTTTGGAAAATGTCTGCAAATTTATAATTATAACTTTAACAGTTGTATTTAATTTACACTTATATAGAGGATGTTGAAACGTTCTTGTACTACGAGTCCCTACGTTGTGCGCCAATTATGTTGTTCTGATATTTTACTGCCGCGATGGACACCAATTGAAGAATTATAATTAATAAACATTTATTATTTTTTACATGTTTTTTATTTCTGAATCTGTTTTATTTAATGTGAAAATAAAATCATGTAGTGAAATATATACGCGGCCTATTGTATGAGCGCGGACAGGTGTTGCTGGACGCCAAGTGCCCAAGTGAGTTCTGGACACCAACTGCCTTTACGTTGCACCACTCTTTGAAATATATCCCTTGCTCATGGAAGCTTCGAGAAGGTTTAGTTTAGAAAAACAAAATACAAGACAAAAACATCTCTGTGCTACTGGGAGGTTCTAGAGCCGGAAAATGACTCAAGTTACATTTTAAAATCCCCTTTTCTTCGAACTTTCCAGAAGAGGAATTATTATTTGAAATAATATAATTGTCAACCTGACTTGGCTGGTGTCACGTGCGTGACGTCACTGTTCATGGCTTTGCCTTCTTAGAAGAAAATGCTTTAAGCGCCATTTAATATACTATATAATTTAAAATGAAATAAATACGTTTATAAAATTAGGACGATATTATTGTCAACGCTTTCACATATTTTTTAGGGCAAATCAATTACATTACAATGTGCCATCCTGAGTAGATAGAGAAAGTGATCAATGAAAGAGTAGCTAGTATCCTCAAAATCCAAACTAGCTTCTTTTATGTATTTGGTATAGAAAAGTGTTGGATCGGAAGTTTCACTCGGACTAGCTGCTACTCCAAGGTAAAAAAATAGTGTATTAAATAATGTGTTTGATAGAATTATCTGCCATTCCAAAGTATGAAATAGTGTAGCAGAGGCATATTTACTGTATAAAAACATCTAACATGTTTTGACCTATAAGAATATTCAACATCCTTGACCAGCTCAATACTTTTTAAGGATCTTTCAGATATCCTTACATGTTATCTGAACCCACAAAAAGTTTGTTCAATCAATTAACAATAATGCATAATGGAATGTGATGGTATAGAGCAGTGGTTCCCAACCTTTTGTGGCCCATCTCCCCTTTCTGAGGTTGACTAACACCTATCGCCCCATTTTCATTTTCATTGTATGCCTAATTTTAATTTAAAGTAAAGTGTAAATAATAAAGCATTTTTTATTATTTTAAACCATTTTATTACCGTATATAAAAACAACCAAAGCAGTTTTATATCCGGTCACTCTTAAATAAAATAGAAAAAAAAATTAAAATGTACATTCTTTACAGATTTTTTTAAGAACAAAGAAGTGAAATAATTAACTAAGATCATTGACAGTCATTTAAAAAACGAGTTCATGTTTTCATTTTAAATTGGAATCTGGAAGAATTATGAAAGTTGACAGTTTAAAATTTGAAAAAATAAATGAAAGTTTGAAAACTTTGTTATTGTTTTATTTTACCTTTTCAATGGCTGCCTTGTGATTGGTAGATTTCAGTTAAAGTTTGAATATCCGGCTCTATTTCGTCAAGTTCAGCGCAAGTCTCCTTTGAGGCAAATGTCCAACTTATTTCTCTGTTTTGTGAGGAGCTGGACAACAGAACTAAATCCTTTTTCAACTAAATATGCTGATGGGAACGAGATGAGAAGTGGTTCAGTTTTTCCCCACAGTTGTGGATAAGTGTCGATAAGCTTCACCCATACTAACTCGTAACTGCTCTGCTTGAAAATGATTTCACCTCACAGTCATACTTCAGATCTAGAAACTCTGCCTACAAAGAGTTATCAAGCTTATTCACAGCTTCAAATGAGAATGGATCTAGAATCCAATCCGGAATTTGTAACTTGGTCAAATCTTCAAATATTGATTCCATGTCAGTTTTTAACTGGTCAAGGTGATCAGTAAAAATTAGGATTTTTCTTCTGGAGTTCAGGAGTCTCGTTATCTGACACTGAACACTTTTTAAGGTCGGAAACTGAATCAGCTATTTACAGCCAATATTTACCTTGTGAATATCATACTTGGCAAATGAATGATGAAATAATTCTTTGGCCTTGATAAGGTTCATCTTGTTTCCTTGAAGCCTTATATTGACTTTGTTCATTTTTTCAAAAAATCTGTAAGGTATGCAAGTTACAACTTGTGTTGCTTCAAATTCTCACTTAAATCAGGATCAGACGTGTCGAGAATCTCAGTAACTGTGTCAAATAATTCGAAGAAGTGGCACAAACAGTTTTCCTTTGGAAAGCCACCTCACGCCGATGTAGAAGCAAGCGTTTGAATTCCTTATCATTTTCATGGCAAAGTTGTCGGAACAGATGGTCATTGAGGGAATTAGCTTTGATCTTGTTGACAACCAGTAAAACCAGTTATAGGGTTTTCATAGAGGACACCACTCAATTTTTTCGCAGCTAAGTGTTTTACGATGAATGACACAGTGGGAATAGTGATGACCTCTGGCACTTCTTTCTTATGGTGGATAGAAACCCAGAATGACGACCTGACATGGCAGGAGCACCGTCTGTTGCACAAGTGCTCACGTTTGTTAGGGGAATCTCTTTTTTCTCAAAATAAACTTGCACCACTTTAAAAATCGACGATCCCTCGTATCAGTGATCAAAGTTCTAGCAAACAACATTTCCTTGGTAATTTCCTTTGTTCAATGATAAACCTCACATAAGCTAATAAAATTGCTTTGTTATCAATCACAGTTGATTCATCAATCTGCAATCCAAATTTACTTTTTTTCAACAAATTGATGAGTTTTGGATTCAACGTCCGTGGCCATTTTGTCAATTCTTCTGGAAACATTATTGTTGCTCAAAGGAACCGATAGACTTATCTTATTACTAGGGCCCTCTCCTAGCATGATATCAATAATTTTTTTTGGTAGCCGTAAAACAAGAGTTTTGCCAACTGTGTGAGGTTTACCACATTTAGCAATCAATAAAGACACCTTGTAAGAAGCAAGAAAAACCTTTGTCAAGATCGGTTGCTCGGTTTTTAAATAATTCACTCACATTAGGCCGTTTATAAGCTTTAGCTTTGAGGTTTCGAAAATAACTAAGTTCTTTATGCACTTTATCACTGTGTACTCTTGATAAATGATCTTTCATTTGCGAAGGCTTCATGGCTTCATTACTAGTAAATGTTTTATCATACAGAAGACAAAGTGGAAACTGCACATTTTGTGGTGACGCAATAAACCCAAATTTTAAATACTCGGATGAGTATTGACGACACTTTTTTTCATTCTTTTTTGAATCCATTGTGCATGAACTTCAAAACAAACGCACAAAAACAGAAAAGACATGCACGAAAACTGATGGTGAGGCACACAAAGGCTAGTGAAGACTGAAGACGAATGTAGGTCAATGGCAAGTGTGTTGTGATGGCAGGAGGGGGAGGAGGTTGAGTCACCAGTCGGGCCGCGCTGACAACAAAAGATGGGCACTGTGGAGAGGGGTGAGTGCTGTGAACTTGCCGGCTGAGAATAGCCAGTGACTCGTGCTACCCGGCAACTTCTACTGTACAGTAATATTTTAATTTTTTCTCCTTGAATACTCATCGCCCCCCACTTATTTATTGCCCCCCTGATAATCCAAATCGACCACTTGGAGGCGATCGCCCCCAGGTTTGGGAACCACTGGTATAGAGAAAACTCAAGATTGTGTACTTAATTCAGAATGTAGATAATTAAGTACAATAGCTGTGAGTCATTCCAAATTGTTATCTCATGGAATTTTGTAATATAACCTACATTGGTCAGGTGAGCTATACAGTGAAAAGCTTGAATTTTCTCAAATGTTGGATAAGCATTATGATTGACACTTTAGGTGTTTTGAAAAGTAAATTATATATATATATATTAATACACAGCCAATATTATTTTTTTTATAACTATGAACACTGCAGAATTGTAAGAACTAACAAATTTCCTACCATCATGGCACCTAATCATGTATTTCTGAAAAATTACATGTTTTGGATGAAAATAATACTATATTTGGACTCAACATGAGACAAATAAGTTGGATATGTAATATGAGTAAGGGGGCAGAATTTGCCCTAAATGCCTTTTTGATTCCTATGCTTTAAAAAGTAGGCTTTTGAAGTATAAGTTTATTTCGATGATTGTGAAGATACGTGATAACTTATTATAGTGCCTATAAATGCCTATTTCGGTGTTTAGTGCCTATTTACAAATGGGTGCCTTAAAGTGACTTTTTTATATATGTATATAAAAATATAATCTCTTTCCTCACACCCTCTTTTCTTTCTAAATACTTGCGGCTCCCCCCCCCCCTGCCCCCCTCCTTCACGCCATAGGTCACTTTCCCCGTGAATACTAATGATAGGTCAGAAAAACCCATGTGTTCAGCGTATGAAAAGGTTTAAAAATGGTCAGACTGTCGACAAAGAATTTCTTCTAGCTTACAGCAGTGTCATTTTATTCAGTGGTTGTGTATATTACGCTGTTGTTAGATGTGCATATCTGTTAATTAATATTTCTTTGTATTGGACTCAGTGTAAATTACTGAACTAGTAGAAAATGCCTAAAGAGAAATCGTGTAAAAGTGTATTATTCAAAGAGTGGATTGGTGGTGATAGTAATTTCACAACGGATGGCAAAATATTTTTTTCAGGCATGTTCCAAAGAGGTAAGTTACCTTTTCAAAAGTGGAAATGAAATTATTAATTTTGAATGTTAAGGATTTTATTAAATATTTTGGCTACAGTTTAAAAGTAAACCACGATTATTTGCTATCGTTCAAACTATGTTTCATTTCTTATTGAAGAATTTCAACCTCAAAGTAGAAATATTTACCAAAGCGTAGCAAAAACTATCTTAAAAAAATAAAAAAATTCTTAGTTCTCTTGTTAGTGATGCTTTGTTAATTTGTAGAATTCACATATATATTTGGATAAAAATTTGAATATAAAATATTAGGTTAAATGCGAGAAAAAGTATCACCTAGAATAACACAAAAATACTGCAATACTTAAAAGAATTCCAAAAAGAAAACAGGATATCAACAATTTTTCCTAAAGTTAACAATGCAGATAAAACCCAAGAGAAATTTTCTGCTGACTTATGCTCACTATCTGATAGCAAAAAACTTTGAAAAGTTACGAGACCAAATTATGTATCCCTACAACGAACCATATTATCTGCAAAAATTTAGGTTATATACCTAAATTTTGACTGTCAGAAGTCAACTGTGAGCTGTCAGTCAGCACCAAAGAAGCCATGGGGCTACTGTAGCTGCAAGTATTTATTGGAAGAAGCTGGAGATCTAGATTTCAATGCTTTCTCAACAAATATACCAACATGAAGATACCAGATGAATCAACTCTGAGGAAACACTACTTTCATTAAACCTATTTATATCCGTAAGTTTTTACAATAGCAGTTTTTCTTTCTGACATTATAATATTAATTGAATTGTATTGATTTAAACTATTTACAATAAACATTTTTTTTATTTCGTTTAAGACAGTTGAGAAGATCCGAGAAGATATTGGGGAATACTTCTGGGCTTCTGTTGTTGAAACCAATGGCAAACAATTACTGGTAACCACAAGAGCAATACATATTAAATTTAAACATACAAAATTTCAAGCCAGAAAAGGAATAAAAAAATGTGGCTTTTCGAATATTTCAAGAAATTACAAAGATACTAGTGCCCAAGCAGCAATAGAAGCATTAAGTGTTCCATAACCGAATTACTTTCAAAAATAAAACCTTGAGCAAAAAATTATAGATGCCTACAACCAATGATTTCAACTACATAATAAACTTAAGTGTTCAAGATAAAACAAATCCATAGTTGAAATAAAGTTTATATAATCAATAAAATATATATATATATTATTTATAGCCATTCCTGGCTAGAGATAATGTTCTAGTCCTGAATAGAACTTCTCGTGGAAGTGTCGGATTAAAGTCTAGCTGAACGCTAGCTATATATAAGTCTAGTTGATGGATTGGTAGGTGGAAGTTTACTCATTAGAAAATTGATTATTAGTAGTATAACGTCACACACCAAGCAGCTGGTGGATATGCTAACGTCTCTTTAGACGTGTCCACCATCTCTTGGTGGTTGTAGCTCCATTTGACTTGTTCCAAAGACTCTAAACCAATACACATGGTGAGCGGCTGCAGACTCTAGCTACATTCATTCGGTCATGTAGACCAGTTCAAAAATACAAGTGGTCTTCCTGTAGCTCAGTCGGGCCAATCAGAGAATTTCTGGATACCTCTATTGGAATGTCTTGTTGCTGGATTATTCAAACTTGTTAGGACTTTTCTTCATTTTAGCATTTGGTGCGAACAGGCTGGTTATGGAAGTCACGCTAGTCCGGATGATACAATGGGTGAGTAGAGCAACTATATAAGACATAGTAAATATGTGATATTTAATAATGCTGGATGTATAGGAGTATAAGCTTATTTGGGGTGGTAGAATACTAGTTAGTCTTGCTAGTAATTATATTGCAGGATGTCTATATGTATAGGCTTATTTAGGGCGGTTAGTAACATTGTGATATTAGCAATACAAGCTAATGTTACAAACCCTCTACCACCCTATGAGTAACAGAATGGTATCACAGCTGGTCAGACAATAGTGAATCTGATCTCCTTTTGTTGAAATATCATAAAAAATACAATGGAACCTGTGGTACCCCATGCAATGATAACCAATCTGCGCCTCGAAAGCCTCATAAGCTAATACTCTCCATTCTACTTAATTTATGGTAAGTAGATGGCATTGCCAGCCAAAGATGATCTTGAACATAACCTTAACATAGAGAACAGACCATAGTAACAATTATCTGAGAAATAAAAAGAGGTGTACATAGCAGTAATAGATGTCAATAAAATGCAATAAACAAACAAATACAGGATTAATGACTACAAAAAAAAAGTATAGTGTTGGGGACCTTGTTTATCTGAACAACAAGTCTTAATGCAGGGGATTTGAAGGAAACTGTCAAAATGATGGAAGAGCTCATATGAGATACTCAAGAACCTAACTAACGTGGATTATAAAATTAGTGCAAATAACATGGGAAATGTTGTCCACGCCCATAGACAAACTATGCCAAAAACACCCATGAATGCAGACAAAGAAGACACTACTGATCCTTGGTATGTATTCCTACTAACAAATAATTCGAGGAAATAAAATATATCCAAGTCAAACAAAGACAAATCCTGAAAATGAATTTGAAGACCCCAAGAACACCAAACAGGAAGAAACCAAGCGAGATATAATATATAATATATAATATATAAATATATATATATATATATATATATATATATTCTTTTTTTCTGGGTTCTCTATCATTTTTACTTTCTCGCTACCTTACAGGTTGAGAAAGTAATATGACCGCAAAAAAAAAATCAAACTCGAGATTTTGATGAATTTCGACGTTTTCATGAGCCCCTGAAATCCGAAAAAGATGTTTTTGAATTTTCATCTGTCTGTACCCCAGAAAAGAGACTAAACTATTTTACCAATCGGGCTAAAACTTGTTATCTAGGTTTACATAGGTTGCCCCCCGAGGAGTTTTTGGAATTGAATATCTACCCTAAAATTAAGAGTAGTTTACTGAAGGGCGAAAAGAGAAAAAAATCAATTTATCAAAATCGGCTCTAACGATTTTAATTAAATTTCATTTTTAAACATTCACCAATATTAAAAACAAAATGGCTACTCTCAATTTTCATCACAATGACTTTAAGGATTCCAGTCTGATGCATACATTCTCAATTTTATTATATTTCCATAACTCTTAGCAATATGAAAATTTCTTATCAATGCTAATGTGTAGGTATTTTTATATAATAACAATCTTTTATTTGAAACATATTTTTATAAAACCAATAATTTTTCAAGTGATACGCAAATATATATATTTTCAACTTTTCTAACACTTAAGATTGGACTGTCAAAAAATCAAAACCGAGATGTTGATGGATGTCGACTTTTTATGACCCCTAAACCCTAAAAATGGTTTTTGCAATGCCGTGTGTCTAACCTTAAAATTAAGAGTGGTTTACTATAGGGCAATAAGAGAAAACGTTTTTCACAAAATCGGCTCAATAAAGATTTTGATTAAAATTCGTATCTGTGTTGATTAAGATTATAAACAAAATGGCTATTTTCATTTTCCAATGAACATGACTTTTAAGGTACTTCACAGAAGCTGAAATTTCCATAACCCCACAGCTATTTCAGATAATAAATAACTTATCATTGCAAAATTGTAGTAATAATTAAAAATAAAAACTTTTATTTGAAATATATTTATATAACATCATTAGTTCCCGAGATATGGCCAAATATTTATACAATTTTGGGAGGTTTAGTTGTATAGCGATACTACTTATATTTTAACACAAAATTCTACTAATTCCATAGGTAATTAAATATTAGTAAGTCTCTCAAAAAGTGTAATGTTCTATTTCCTTTAACCTCTTAGGGAAATGTTTTGTACAGCAATGATTTATCTCTATCATTTTAAACTCAATAGTCAATATTTACATTTTTTATTGGTCAAAAATAATAAATGAGGAATTTAATAGCAATGTGATGACCTGAAGATATGCAACACCTAATAAAAGGCTGAAAATTTTAAACCAAATCGAAATTTTAATACTAAGTGGATACTTGTGGACCAAATATAAATCTTTTTTATTGGTCCAAATATACAAATGAGGACATTAATTCTTTAAAAACAAATAATATAATTTAAAACTGGGAGTCAAAAATGTTTCACGTTTTGAGTAAATATCTCCATTTTTAAACAATAGAGTGTGAAAGTCCATGCGGAGTTCCGTACCAATTATACATGTATTATTCTTTTATAAATATAATTTTTATTGTGAAGGGAGTCAAAGCACAACCAAGCTCTGAGATTTCATAAACACAAAGGTGTGAGTGTGAGATTGGCTGCACAACACTGAGACATGGTGTGCACAACTCGTGTCACAAAATATTATAAAGATATTAAGAATAATCTTTCCCTGGGTTCACTCTATATATATAAATATATATATTTTTTTTTTCTCAGAGCGGGGTTGTGCTTTGACTGCCTACTTCACCATCAAAATCAAAGGTTAATATATGTATATATACTTGCTTTGCTCGTTGGAGACTCCAACCCCAAACCCCCAATAATGTACGCTGATGTAATTCCAGAGCCATTTTTTGATAGGTCTTAACCGTTTAGCCACAAGATACCTCCAAAGAAAGGTCCGCACCGACTTTAAAGTTGCTCCACCATTTTGAGTTTTTTTCAGGGGTTAAAAATTACATTTTTTAACTTTTTGGAATTTTAAACCGTCAGTTACAGGCTATAAGCAAAAGTTTAACAAATTTCAAGTTTCTAGCTCATCTGGAAGTGGGTTAAACATTAATGCCAGTGGGTGAGTGAGTGAGTGAGTGAGTGAGTCGTGTGGCTTATAGTAGTATAATTTGAACCTTTGGTTTTAAATCAAAGTTCAAATGAAATCAAGATGTTAAATAAATAATTGTTTAAAAGATTTATTTTTAACATTTATCTCATGGTCTTAGGTTAGGATTAATGTTATCTTTACTAAACTGTTATAAGTTATTTTTAACATTTATCTCATGCTAAGTTAGGATTAACTTTATCTTACTAAACTGTTATAAGTTATTTTTAGCTCTAGGGGTAGTTTTTTATTTTGCTAGACTGAGACAATTGTTTCTGTTTGGTGAACATTAAGTTTCCAGATAGGTATGAACGCCCGGCCAGTGCATGAAACTCAATAACAATCTTAGATATGATATTAAAAAATGCAAATGATAAATAACGATTAATTAAATACACTCGGACAGTGTTTAACTGTATGCTATATAAACTAATAAGACTATAATTTTATAGAAGATAATAGATTTTCATTAACATAGTATTTTTTACAAGTTATACTAACTACCTCAATTAAATGTAATTGGTTTAAATTTTAAATTATATTGTGTCTCTCTTTAGTCTATATTTATTTATTTATTAAGGAAGAGATCCCTTAAAAATAATTTCCCAAAATTGCAGTGAATTTGATGAATTTATGTGTTATGTAACTGTATGCCTAAAGTGATGTTTTTATTTTGAATAAAACATTAGAATTTGTTTGTATTTGTTCATTAACGTTTGTACTGTTTGTGTGATCAAAAATAAATTTCTTCCACTGATTATGTAATGGTAAGAAGGAAGTGTTCGGCTACTGATATGCAGACAATGAATTTTTGACTCTACATAAGTAGGTTTGAAATGTGTCTACACGTTCTGAACTATCTGTTCTATGTATGTTATGCAACATTTGCAATTCATCTTATACAAACTTTGAATAGTCATAAATTTTGTGATATAGTACAAAATTTGTTTTAAAATATTGTTTATTTTGTAGGCACTGTTAGCATTGCATTTTTTTGAAAATGTTTGTGATTTCATAAGTATTTTTTCCCTATGTAATTAAAATTATGGTGTTTAACTTTGAGAATAGCTCAAAGTATTTGCTTGTTAGTTTTTTAAAATTTATTTGGGGGTGTTTAATTTATAAATGTAGTCACTTTGTTCTATTGGGATGGTTACTAGTTTTAAATATTTTTTGGTAATAGGATGGGTTAAAGAAAATTAAATTGTCATGTCAGTATAGGTGGGAGTGTTTCAAGGAATATGCTATTTTAATTTATGTGGTTGTTTTTCAATGTAACCGTTAAGTTTAAATAATGATAGCTTTGCTGTCAAATATGTGTGAACTTAAATCTTTTAGGAGATCATGTATTGATGTATTGAAGATGACAGTTAAATCGTTTAAATATTTGGCATAAAAGTTGATTTATATGGTAATATTTACATTGATTTTGACTTATAAGCTTGTTTTTGTAGATAAACTTCTGAAAAAGAGTTGGAAATTAATGAATCCTATAATGAGTTCTGATTTTTTGTATGTAAAATTTGAAGTAGTTGAATGTTAACTAGTTTTGTTGTGTTATAGTTTTTGTTGAATTAAGATGATAGTTTCTTGGTTGGTTAAGTTGGCACATACTGCGTACAACACGAACGGTAGTAAGGCGTGGGCTAATAATAAGTTGGCACATAGATTTATAATGTCAAGTGATATAAATTTTTTAATAATATCAAGGAGTAGGTTTTTTTAAATATTTCCCAAACATATAATTTAAAAATATATATATATTTGTTGAGAAACTCAAATTTTTCAAGAATTTAGATAAATACTTAAGTTAGTTTGTTAGCAAGTGCATTAAGGGAAATTGGTAGAAGGTCAAATATTTTTATTGGGTTTATGCATTTGGGAAAACCCAAGGGTTTTGATGATTCATGTTCAAAAATTAAAAAAAAACCTTTAAAAAAATAATTTTTTATTTTTGAGGAAGGATTGAGTACAATTCCTAGGAAACTAATGGTAGAGTCATTAGATGATTTTTGAAATGTTATTTAAATTGAAGGTTTTTGATTCCTTTTATAATGGGAAAAAATGTTGAGAGAATTTGAAAGTATCAAAAAAACTTCACTTAAGATAAACAAATATAAAGAGATATATTTTTGTATTTATGTTCTTACGGTACACATCATTAGGGCTGCCAGCCATATTTTTTAAAGAGTGCATGTGCTCTTTTTGATGTAAGAAATTGTTTACTTTTATTTTCCCAGTACAATATCAAAATATAAACTTTTTTTTTTAAATTACAACAATAAAATCATTTTAGAAAATTTTAAAAGATTTATTAAAAATTTTGACCACTGTATTAATTTTCAGGGCATTTTTGGGCCCTCTATTTAGTATGATGAAACTCAATGAACAAAATGAAAGATAAGTTTTTTAAATGGCAAAATTTAATTTAAATCATTTTGACTATTTTAAATTTTCATAATTATAACCTGGAAAACAAAAACTCATTGGTTTTAAGTTTGGAACAGGACTAAATATATGTTTTGAATTAAGGTCTCAAGTTAGTTTTATCTTTGTTAGTAAATCTACATTAAATTCTTATATAATTTATTGTAATTTTTGGGTTTTTAAGTCATTATAAAGTTGGATGTAAAGTATATTACACACACACACAATAAATTTGGGCACCTTATGATCTTAGTATACCATTTTGGTATGTTGGTATGTCAAAAACTTCTACAGTACAGAGTTGCCACTGATCTCCTCAATTTCATTTCCCTGACTTTCCCTGACCAAAATATAAATCATCCCAAATTTTTCCACAAGCTGCTGGTAACATAACATTAATACAAATCAATAATACCGGGGTCAAAATAATATAATAACTACTAATAATGAAAATACCCCCTTTCCTTCCCACGATAGGAATGCGTATTGATATTAGACAATTGCTGCCAACACAATGTGAGTAAGGAAAACCATACTCCCGGGCATTCCAATCTATAGCCATGCCATCGCACAACTTTTGCCTAAATTTTTTATTAATTGTATTAAAAATATCAGTGAACAGAGTACTATAGTATCCATAGTTTTTATCATATAACTGTTAAGAACACATATAATGCACATTTAGTAAATCAATGGAAACAAATTAAGAGACATAATAGATACACAAATAAATTGGGAAATAATTATTTACAAACAAAAGATTAAGAAACTGGTAAACGAAGCATGAAAATTAATTTCCCCCCAAATTTAATTTCTCTAAATCTTATAGCCAGGTAAGAACAGGCTAATCGCCAATCTCTGTTCAAAATTATCTCAGAAAAGCCATCCTTAGCACAAAGCGTTTTCCAGGAAAGTTTGCCATAACCATAACCAAATCCGTTTCAAAATTAAAAAGTTACAGTACATAGTATACCATCTTTCCTCAAAATAATGGATTTATTATCAAAGACTTTGTGAAGAAAAAACCTGAAATTTAATAGACTACAATAACAAACTTTACCCGACCACAATTGCATTTCCCTGACTTTCCCCGTCCGTGGCAACGCTGTAGTAAACTAAATAGAAAATAAATCCGCTCTTCTCTTTCTTACAACTTAATGCGAGAGTATCCTTCCTTATATATTTTTCATAGCGATCCAACTAACCTTATCTAATGGGGCTTAGTAAGAAGAGATAGTTTAAAATGACCTCTCCCATGAAGATGTAAAAAAGCATTAAAATAGGGTTTTTTCAGCTTCTAGTAAAAAAATTGTGACAACTATAACAGTAAATTTTGCGGGAAAGATTATAATCATAAAATTACTTAATCTTCTTTTAAAACACTGCTTTAAAAAACAAATGAAAAATGGCACCAAATGGCTGTATTAAACTAAACATTGAAGAGGATATAAAGACAAGGACTACACACTTACCAGAAAATTGTAAGCCTCAAATTTCACAATTAAAACAAAACTAATAACATAATTATGAATTTTGGGGTACAATCTTCAGCAGAAGAGAGAGAAACACAAACTTGACTATGGCAGCATGGCTAGAGGTTGATCATGGTCACTTAGCTTCTGTTGTTGCCTGTTCAAACTTGTCTCTTTACTCTGGTAGCTAGCTAGAATGTTTGTGTTATATCATACTCAAGTATTAAATAAAAGTATCTGTTATTATTGTTTATATAGAAATTACCTGCTTGGAAGACAAGGAGAGAAGGTTTATATAGGTAGAGAGCAGGGGGTGCCTGATATGGTTATATATTGGTGAGCAAGTTTCCACCTACAAAGGTGGGAAGTATTGTAACTAATTGGTGAGAGCGCCTATTACTCTAGTACAGTGGTTCCCCACCTTTTGTGCCCATCTCCCCTTTCTGGAGGTTGACTAACACCTATCGCCCCATTTTCATTGTATGCCTAATTTTAAATTTGAAGTAAGGTGTAAATAAATAAAGCAGTTTAATTATTATAAACATTCTACTACCGTATATAAAAACAACCAAAGCAGTTTTATCCTGTCACTCTTAAATAAAATAGAAAAAAAATGTACATTTTTTACAGATTTTTTTAAATAACAAAGAAGTGAAATAATTAACTAAGATCATTAATGTACATTTAAAAAACAGGAGTACATGTTTTCATTTTAAATTGGAATCTGGAAAAATTAAGAAAGTTGACAGTTAAAATTTGAAAAAATAAATGAAAGTTTGAAAATTTGTTGTTTTAATTTTACCTTTTCAATGCTGCCTTGTGCTTGTGGATTTCAGTTAAAGCTTGAATATTCGGCTTTATGTTCGTCAAATTCAGGCGCAAGTCTCCTTTGAGGCAAATGTCCAACTTATTTCTTTGTTTTGTGAGGAGCTGGACAACAGAACTAAATCCTTTTTCAACTAAATATGTTGATGGGAACGAGATGAGAAGTGGTTCAGTTTTCCCCACAGTTGTTGGATAAGTGTCGATAACTTCACCCATACTAACTCGTAACTGCTCTGCTTGAAAATGATTTTCACCTCACAGTCAATACTTCAGATCTAGAAACTCTGTCTGCAAAGAGTTATCAAGCTATCCACAGCTTCAAACGAGAATGGATCTAGAATCGAATCAGGAATTTGTAACTTGGTCAAATCTTCAAATCTTAATTCCATGTCAGTTTTTTAACTGGTCAAGATGATCAGTAAAAATTAGGATTTTGTCTTCTGGGAGTTCAGAGTCCCATTAGCTGACACTGAACACTTTATTAAGGGTCGGTAAACTGAATCAGCTCTTACGCCAATATTTACCTTGTGAATATCAAACTTGGCGATGAATGAGAGATGAATGATGAAATAATTCTTTGGCCTTGATAAGGTTCATCTTGTTTCCTTGAAGCCTTATATGACTTTGTTCATTTTTTCAAAAATATCTGTAAGGTATGCAAGTTACAACTTGCGTTGCTTCAAATTCTCACTTAAATCATGATCAGACGTGTCGAGAATCTCAGTACTCTGTGTCAAATAATTCGAAGAAGTGTGTTGTGATGGCAGGAGGGGGAGGGGGTTGAGTCACCAGTCGGCCGCGATGAGCAACAACAGTGGGGACTGTGAAGAGGGGTGAGTGCAGTGAACTCGCCGTGCTGAGAATAGCCAGTGACTTGTGCTACCCGCAACTTCTACTGTACAGTACTATTTTAATTTTTCCCCCTCTGAATACTCATCGCCCCCCTGATAACCCAAATCGCCCCCAGTTGGGAACCACTGCTCTAGTACTATAGAATTCGAGTCCAAATCTGAATTAAAGTGTTTTTGGGGATGGGAAATGCTACTGGTTTGTTTGGGGTTTTAAGGTTGGTCCAAAATAGTATTTTT
>JBCFYV010004941.1:0-19280 GCA_039000515.1 Timema cristinae
CATTAAACATTTCCTGAAGAAGCTTTTGAAAATCATTTGGGACGTCAGTTGAAACAACCCATGGAACTGTGAGGGGAGCTAGCGGGTCGTTGAGCGGTGGGGGAAATGGCTTCACAAGACACACACAGCAACCGGTTGGTAGACTCATATTTAAAAACAATGATAATTCTTTTTTAAAAAAACAACTTTTGATGTGCTGTTTCAGAAAACTGTTCAGGTGAAAAGGTATTCAATTATGCAGGGGGTGAAATAATAATGGTTTACATATTTTCTTAAGTTTAATTTTAATTAATAAATATGGTTTTTTTAAATACGACCCTTGTTCAAATTATTAATTAAAATACATATTCTAATTTTTTTTTTTTTAAAAAATCTAAATTAATAAAGAAATAGCCAAGAGATAATCTTTTTGAAAACGAGACATAAAATTTTTAAAAAGTTATTTTGGGCGTAATCATGGAAAAAAAGTCATAAAAATTATTTCAAAACGTTGAAGTTCAATATTTATGTCTTTTTAATGGTTGGATTTACAGAACAAAATAACTTTTGTTATAAACAAACACCTTTATTTTAAATAGGAGAAAAATTTACAAATCTTTTAAATAATAACTACCATCAGATTTAAGGAGGTTATAGTACAAGTATTTTAGATATTTTGTGGAGTTCCCCCTTAAAAATCAGAGACAAAACATTATAAATTACAATTACAAAAGTATGTTAAACATATTATAAAAAAAAATTCTAACAACAACACCGAAATAGATCAATTAACCAAGGGTTAAAATAGTAAAAAACAAAATCACAGTTACGAAGTTATTAGATTCAATTATAACATTTCAAATAAAAGTTAAAACATCATCCTAAGATAAACTTGAGCGTCACAGTATCAATGTTGAATTAAAAATATCTAAGTTGTACTATTTATGGAGAATTAGGTTAAGCAGGAACATTATTCTAATATAAATTTCCTAATTGTGTCTTATCAAAAAAAAGGGTAACGTCGAGATTAATAACAAAAACTTGTGTTGGCCCCACTCCTGGAAGCTAGAGAACTAATAATAATGAAAAAAAATATAAAATAACTTTGCTGGGACTAATTTGAAAAAATTGCACGACGACTCTAAATGCTCGAGACCTCTGGGTGTGCTCGGGAACTTTTACCTAGATATTACAATGTCAATGTTACAATGGTGTGTTGTGACTTCCAAAAAGGTTGAGAGTACTTTAAAAAAAAAAAAAAAATAAAAAATAGCAATTTAAATACAATGGATCATAAAAAACAAAAAATGTACAAATTTGAGATTACAAAAAAAAAAAAAAAAACAATTGTTGAAACTTTTGTGGGTTATTATTATTATCATTATTGTTTCCCTTTACTACATCCCAAACCTACTAAGGATATCCGAAAAATAAAGGCTAATATGACAAAATAAAATATATGGATTACATAATTCTTAAACAAAGTTAAACAATAAATGAACAATCTCTGAAAGGGATTAAATTTAGGATTTTAAATATATATATATATTATAATAATAGAGGGGAAAGAAAATAATATATGTATAGGCTAAACTTTTATAGAATTATATTAGTTTTGAGTAAGAAAAAAAAAAGTATTGTTGAGGAACAAAAAAAAATCAATGAATTAATATTTTTACATAAAAAATAAAATATTAATAAATTCCCGGGAATAGATAGAGTCTGAGTGTATTTAGTCCTTTCTGAAAGTTTTTGCATGTATCATAGCTTGATAAATAAAAAAAAAATGAGAAAAAACATATATTTAAAATTGAAGATTTGGCTGGACCTCACCAATGGAATCATCCATGTTGAAACCAGAATGATCTGAAGTCGTTTCCTTTTATTTATTCTAACTCGTCCCATTTGAAGAAATAAACCACTCAGTTCGTCTCCAACACTTAAACTTTCCATTTGAGTACTTGTACTTTTACTTTCGAACCATTGTTCCACTTAAAACTAAATTTAATTAGGAAACTATATAAATTTGCTCCATGTTAAATGACATCCGAAGAAAAAAGCCTCATCCCCTTCAAAAAATGTTCTCAGTTTTAAACTTAAAAAACGTTCCATATTCTACTAAGTCCAAAGAGAAAAAATACAATAAAATAAAAAGATAAAGGGGTTGGCTATGAAATGTTTATAAAATAAGGATACAAATTTAGTATCAAGATTTAAATATTGTCAGTGTTTCTTAAGAGAAATTAATGTTTTTTTTTAATCTGTCACAATTGAAATGCGCGCTATTTTGGAACGTCTTTTTTTTTCCTCTTTTTTTTTTACTACTTTTACAAGCACGAGACTCGCCACTCACTTGTTCATCATATCTGCGCATGCGTTAGAATAAATCATGGCTGACATCCAAAATAAATAGAAGAGTCAACAAAACCTCTTGGAAAAAGGAATTAATATGTTTTAAAAAAAAATAAGTGTTCTTCCTAGGTCAAAATTAATTTTTTTAAATTATTTAAAACAGTGTTAGATGTTCTATATTCTGTCCTTTTAATTTTTTTTAATGGATGCAAATAGTATTATTTGTCACGCCGGCGACACAGCATGTTTCAAACAAAATAAACTGAAACTATTACAAAGCTTGGGAAAATATAAAGGCAATAAATGGTAGGGTGGAATAAAAACGTTACGTGCCCCCTTTTTTTTTGTAAAGAATTAATTTTAAGCCTAAAATTACTTCGTGGAACAAAATAAATGTTTTTGCCTTTAAAATAGGCCTAGAATCTAAATATCACAATCTAGATTCCATCTCCTTATAAAATTAGTAAATTAGTCTTATCAAAGTGCCTCTACTTTTTCTGGTTTAAGGGGATAAGTAAGGATGGCATTGTTTTTTTTCTCTAGTCTCTCCGAAAACAGCTGCTTTTGTACAATTCAGTTTTTAACTTGCATGTTTACGTAGTAAGTCTGTAGCTACATAGACGGTTATTCAACCTAATATAACCTCTTGTCGTCTGCTGTAAAGGATCGCTCTTCATCACAAAAAAATAGTACAACCGCCACGCCTTTATTTATACTTTACAAATATTATTTTAAACTTCACTTGAATAACAAAATCCTTTCTTTGTCTTGTAGATAACCGGAGCACTTTTAGTGGAAACTGAATATCCAGATCGACTTCACTGCACCGTTAAACTCGCTGATAAAACACTTCCTCCGCTGAGACTTAGGTGGTTAAAACTAAATTTCCCTCTCCCTAAACCCCCTGCGGGACGTGGTTAGAATAGTCCCGCAGTAACCCCTGCTTGTCGTAAGAAGCGACTAAAAGGGGAGGCTTCTGTGCAGGACGTCCCTCGTGGGGGACAAACCTATCCTATATCTTTCCTTTCACATCATTTTCTTCTTCCTTTACTTTCCTTTTTTTTCACTCTTCCCCCTTCGCTTTATCTATCCTTACCTTTTTTTCTTCTTTCCCCCACTTTTCATCCTGCACAGAGGCTTGGCCTTTCCGTTGACGACCTTGGCAACTAACCCGGCTATTCTCTGTTTATTATTGGATACCACTGCCTTGAGCTCCCGAAATGAAAAGGGGCGCCGTTGTAATATCTTGGTAGAAGGGCCTTAGGGATGACAATAACCGGGTACCCTACCTCGAAAAAGCCCGGGTTGCGTTCACGAAGGCCCGGACGAAAAATTGGCACTTTCCTGCACCCATTTGCTGCGATGACCTCTCTCCTGGCGCACCCCCACGCGAAGGTTGTCATGTCTAGCGTCGTGGGGGGTTTTTCCGCCAGGAGGTTAACAGGGCCTCATGTGGTAGAACCAACTTGGATCCCCCTGGGTCTACGATCGAGTATTGTGCAGGTTGTCCCCAAAAAAGGCATGGCCACCTCCATTGTCACCGCTGACACCCACTGTCCGCTAGCAACGTACTGCCACACCCCGCTGGCAACTCACTGCCCGGCCCCTCACGGGGCCGTATTAATGATAAGAGCGGAAACGGGTAAGGCCGTCCCAGCCCTTTAACAGAAAAAGTCCGGGAAGTTGTGAGGCCCACCCCCGCTTCCTGGTAAGTCTCGAGTAGAGGAAAACGAAAGTCTTAAGCGAGTAAGGCCCATTTATTCCTCGAAAGAGTGAAAAAGGGTGCAGCACAGTCTGACGTATCAATAAAAAACTGCGTGATGGCACTATAATGATACAAACAATAACAGATATTCATCCTAAAAAGTAATGGCAATCTCTAAAATACCGTTGAGCAATACGTCTCATAACCGGTGAAGGTGGAACCTCACAGGTTCCTCAATGTTGCAAGGGAGTGGTCACATGTTATGACCTCGACTGCGTAGGCATTGAGGATATCTGTGAGGAGCTTCCCCTCAGCATGTCACCGAGGTCTACCGTATTATTACCAAAAAGAACGGACAAGAAAAGAAGACGGATACGTATATCCTCACATTTGCGACTCCTACCCTTCCGAAGGAGGTCCGACAGGCTTCCACGTGCTCAGGGTCCGGCCGTATGTCCCAAACCCTCGGCGCTGTTTTCAGTGCCAGGAATTTGGGCATACGAAGTGCGATGCCGTGTAAGCCAACCTGTGCGGATTGTGGACAGGAGGCTCACGAAACCCCATGCGGTCTCCTAAATACTGCGTCAACTGCAAGGGTCCGCTTTCCCGCCTGGTCTGGGCTGTCCAAAATGGAAGGTAAAAGAAGAAAGTCCTGGAGATACAATCCGAAAGAAAGATCTCATATGCCCAGGCACGAAAGGGAATACGTATCATGTCAACTCCGGTATTTCAAACTTCATATACCGGATTGTCAGTCAAAATATAAACTGTCCCAACTGCCTTGCGCAGTTAATATTGCAAAGGAGCCAACGCGACCAGTCCCATTGGTCTCTTCTCGGGGACATTTAGGGTTGATTCCGCGCCAACTTCTGGGGCGCCAAAATTTTTTAAAGGAGGCCAAACCGCCCAACGATCGTCTCCCCCACCTTTTACCCCGAGGAGACCTCCTCGAGGAACCCCCCCGAGCCCACCTCGGGGAACACCCCGAGCCCGCCTGGGGAACACCCCCGACCCCCCTCGGGGAACACCCCCGAGCCCGCCTCGGGAAACCCCCCGGCCCGCCTCGGGGCATTAAAACAAGGGCGGCCGTTGTTGAGCCTCTCACCCCCACCTCTGGGCTTCCGGAGGTGGGGACGAGTTATGGAACAGTTGAGGCCGCTAAGGCGAGTCCCACTGGTGCCTTGAAGAAGGACCAGCAAAGAACCGCCGAAAAAATTTTTATTAAAAAGCGTCGAAGGCCTTAAAGCCTTCGAACAAGGATCAGACTACCCAGTCTCTCCAAAATAAGCCAAAAGCCCTCCTGAAGCGAGAGGTACAGGAGAGACTGGGAAAGGCAAGAGGGCCTAAAAAGGGCCTCAACAAATTTTTATTCTAAAGGATAGTGAAATGGATTGCGAGGATAAATAAATTTCATACTAAAACTTATGTCGCTACTACAATGGAATTGTAGGGGTTTTTGCTCGTGTAGAGGAAATTAAACAAATAATTTCTTCCTGCATCCTTCCATATTGTGTTTGCAGGAGGACCCATTTCCCGCCCAACTGACAGCCCGATGCTTCGTGGTACGATGTATAATCGTACCGACAGCCATTCTTCGATCGGGCTAGCGGAGGTGTGGCTTATACTTGCACGTAGCAATATATATAAAAAAGTCTATAAATATTGTATCGATCTCCAAGTGATCGCTTTTCAGAGTCTCCCTTCCTATAGAAGTAACTGTATGCTGCATCTACCTCCCACCAGGTGAACGTGTTTCAAAGAGGAGCCTAGAGGCCCCTTAAACAACTTCCCGCCCCCTATATTTCTTGGGGACTTTAACGCACACAACCTGTGTGGGGGTCTAATTATATCAGACGCCCGCGGAGGATGGTAGAGGATATTCTTGTCTCGGGAAACCTGGTTTTTAATGAACACCGGGACCCAGACACACTTTTCCCCCTTTAATGGTGTATCCTCTGCCATCGACCTAACTCTATGTAGCCCGGGATCGCTGCCCATTTCCCTTTGGGAGGTCCACTCGGATCTATGTGGCAGCGATCACTTTTCCCATTTTGCTTTCGCTAATTGAAGACCCTCCCGGTATAGCACAGCCCCACAATGGGTGCTTAAACGGCTGACTGGGATAAATTTCGCGAGTCGCCGTATTTGTACAACCCCTTCTCCGGACGTAGATGTTAATATTGCCCATTTTACTTCGACGGTCATCATGGCGGCGAGGGAATCTACCCCTAAATCTCGCCAAACCCGCGCCACCATCCTGTTCCCTGGTGGAACGAGGAGTGTAGATTGGCCATTTCTGACCGTCGAAGACATTACGTCTCTTCCATCGGCGTCCCCACCTTGGATAATCTAGAATCATTCCGGATTATGCGTGCTCGAGCTCGCCGTATCATTCGTGAAAGCAGAAGAGATCTTGGAGACAGTTATAACTACCCTTACAATTTCCACTCCCACAACTAAGGTTGGGACAATATTCGTAAATTACGTAGTAGCAAAAATACCATCAATAACATACCTGCCCTCATGTCAAATGGTACGCTTGTCTCCTCCCCTGTGGGGGTCGCCAATGTATTGGGGTCTATGTTCACCGCCATATCTAGCACTGCAAGCTATCAAATGAGTTTGCAGCGCATAAGGGAACATAGACGCCATTTTATTGACTTTGGTCAGAGTCAGGGGGGGGATTACAACTCCCCCTTTTCTTTAGATGAAAATGACCTATGCCATGTCCCAGGCGGGTAGCACAGTCCCGGCCCCGACGACATTAATTATGAAATGTTGCGCCAGTTACCCCCCGCTGGACGAGCATGTCTGTTGGACCTCTAAATAGTGTTTGGGAATCTCGTCAGTTCCCAAAACTCTGGAGGCAAGCAACAATTATCCCTCTATATAAAAGTGGCAAGGAAAAATTGAACCAACTAGTTATAGACCGATAGCCTTAACTAGTTGTGTATGCAAAATATTGGAAAAAATGATAAATAAACGATTAATATGGGATTTAGAATCCCGCAATTTTACTATCAAATATTCAATGGTTTTCGCCGCAACCCATCTACGGTGGATCATCTCGTCCCCTCTCGAGACGGCAGTTCGTGGGCGCCTTTCTCCATAAACGCATCTTTTGGCAGTTTTCTTTGACTTGGAGAAAGCGTACGATACCACATGGCGGTACGGCATTTTAAAAAACCCTTTTTTAACTGGGGGTTCCTGGGAACCTCCCTGTTTTTATAAACTAATTTTTTGTCAGATAGACACTTCCGGGTAAGGTTAAACAACACCCTTTTCCGATGATTTTATTCAAGAAAATGGGGTGCCCCAGGGCAGTATTTTAAGCTGTGCGTTGTTCGCCATTGCAATAAATGGCATTGTGGACAACGTACACCTTCCTGTCCGTTCATGCCTCTTTGTGGATGACTACGCAATTTATTGTATTTCATCGAGTCTCCACAGGCTGAAAGTCAGATACAAACTCTCTGTCAACAATCTAATGGTCGTGGGCATCGCGTAAATGGCTTTCGCTTCTCTTTAGCCAAGAAAGACGGGCGTCCCCCTTCCTAGATTACGTGGAATACAACAAGTCCCCAGTTTTTTTTAATGAATCACGTTTTTTACCTTCTCGAGACCGTAAAGTTTCTGGGGCTTTTATTGATTTAAATTAACCTGATTCCCCACATCAGGACCTGAAAGCGAGGTGCTTTAAAAACACTCAACCTGCTTTAAAGTGGTTTGCGGTCGGTCCTGGGGGGCTGATAGGGAAACCTTGATGCGCCTGTATAGGGCCTTGTAAGATCGAAAATAGATTACGGCAGTTTTGTGTATGCATCAGCGAGACCTTCGGCGTTGAAGATGCTGGATAGTGTCCACCATGCTGGCATACGACTGGCTACTGGTGCATTTCGTACCAAATCCAGTCGTCAGCATCTGTGCCGCGCCGGTGAGCCCCTCTCTCTTACCGGCGGTCCTATCTTTGGCCCTCTTACGTTTTAAAAATTCACTGCATGCCGGAGCATGTTCCTACCGACCTGTGTTTCATCCCCCTAACCGTGTCTTGTATGAAACCAAATGGCGTAGTACAAGGCCGGTTGGGATCAGGATGCTATCGGTATTTGACACGTGTGGGATAGTCCTGCCAAGGCTATCCCCACATTTCCCAGGTCGAGTTTCTCCCCGGAAGATTTGCCTACCTCAATGCCATTATGATCTTGCCAAGTTCCCCAAAGCGACCACCCCCCCGATTATATATGAGAGGACATTTAATGAGCTCCTCTCCACTCGCTTTCAGGGCTTTGAGCGCTCTATACGGGTGGCTCCAAGTGTGGGGCTTCGTGGGATGCGCATTTGTTGTGGAGGAAACAATTTTAAATTTGGTTTACCTGGTGAATCCAGTGTTTTTATGGCTGAATTATACGCCATTTTTAAATCTCTGTGTTTTGTGTATCGTAAGTGTCACCGTTCTGTTCTCATCTGCACGGATTCCATGAGTGCTATGTTGGGATTGTCCACTCTCTACTCGTGGAATCCTCTCGTGCAGATGATTCCCCGAACAAATTTTAAAAATTGATTCATTTAAACACCCGGCTCGCCTTTGCTGGATTCTGGTCACGCTGGTCTTCCCGGAAATGAACTGGCGGACCAGCGGCCAAGGAGGCAGCACGTATGCCTCCGGAGGCGAGTTTGGGTGTCATGTTTTTAGATCTAAAGGGTTATGTTCGGCGTGGAGTCTTACGCACCTGGACGAGCAGTGGTCTCGACCCTGCTCAGAACAAGCTGCGGTCCATCAGGGGCGGTGTGTCGCGATGGCCCTCTTCTATACGAAAGTCTGAAGAGAGGAGGTCATCGTGACGAGACTCCGCGTCGGGCATACTGCATTGAACCATAGTTTTTTACTAAGAGGGGATCACCTCCCGTGTGTGAGTTTTGTGATATCCCTTATGTGCATCACATTTTGGTGGAGTGCGCAACTACCCCTATCCGTCTGGCTCTTGATTTAAAGGTGACTTACGTTTTTTATTACGCGATAGTGCGGATGGATTATTTGTTTACTCCGTTTTATACGCCAGGCGGATCTTTTTAATGCCATTTGAGTCACTTTTATAAAGTGGCTCTTTTGGATAATAAACTCATATTGAGATCTTTTTAACAGTTTTATTACAATTTAACATGTTGTTTTGTCTTTTTAAGTATTATCATTTTAACAGTTTTGTCTTTTTAAGTGTTATATTTTAATAGTTTGTTTTGTCTTTTTATTGGGGTGATACACTTGTGGTTTTTTTTTAGCAGGTGTATCACTTAATTTATTTCCATGAATCCATCGGGGCACTCCTATGGAGTGTCTCAGATGGTGAATGTTTTATCTCTTTCCCCTATGGGGATTTTATTATGGTTTTAATATATTTCAAGGCCCTAATGACCTAGATGTGTCGATGGGCCTTTAAACCACAATAATAATCCTCTCCCTAAAAAGTCGAAACGGCTTATGTATGTTCACTTGAGGCCTTCCCTCGGAAATAATGTATTATTTATCACTTAGGTGATTCATAAAAAAAATAATCATATTTGTATTGCCACACAAAAGAGGCCTTAGTTTCAACATTCAAAAATGCTGGGTTTTTTTTTACACAAAATCAGCAAATAAATTTAAACATTTTGATTTGAGACCTGTATGTAAAACAACCATAGATCCTCATTAAACTAAATTAACACATTTTAAACATAAAGAGATCATTATTTCATAACAAATAATGGAAAAAGTAACTCACTCATTGTACTTAGTGACCTAGAATACAGGAAATCTGATAGGCCAAACACTTATGGCTAGAATTTAACAATTCTCTCAATGAATACAGCTACTACAACCTCTGCTTTAGGTGATGTAACAATGTCATTAAAATATATTTATAATTAATACTTCAAAACTTGAAAAAGGGAAATACTCCTGGTGTAATTTTCTTCCAATTTTCACAATAAAAGGAGTAGGCCAAACATTTATGGCTAAATATCACCATTCTCTCAATAAAACTCTAAAAAATACAGTTTTTTATGCATCTATTAAACATACACAGAATTAACATATATTGATGCTTATATTTTAAAATCTGAGAAAGCAAATCATAATTTAGCCGTTCTAGGCTATCGTGTCACTTGAATGTTACATAGTAGACCTGGCATTTAATCCCAACTTGTTTAGAACATAAGAATTTTACATTCATTGGGTTAGCCCCCTACTCTCTTGGTGTATGACAACTTATATCATTACATAATAACTTATTTGGCTCTGAAAATCTTTGTTTTTTCCATTGAAACTGATTATTTTACAATTAATTACACATTCACTTAAACAAATTGAGCTTATAAAATAAATTACCACCACACAATAGACCTAAATATCTTAATTAATTAAACAAACATTATCCCAAAAAAAATATTTACAATCTTTTCTCTTTTCTTACAGAACCGTCGGAGTGGCCCCTACAGCTACTTGGCATGAGTTATGACGTTGGGGGGGTTTTTATACTTCTGGCCCAAATTTGTGAGCTCTGATTCGTTGGATTACACGTTGTGAAGGTAATTTTTACTGTTCTTGAAGACCTTATTTATTTTCCATTCTTAGTTTTATTATTTATTTAAAATGTAATAACTTTATCAAGTAATTCTTGCCCTTTTCACTTGTTTTGAGCTTTGCCTATCTCAGCAACTTAAAAATTTGGGACTCCAGGGTATAAAATAATTCCTACACAGTTTTCAAATGACTTCTTGATGACTTCCTTTACTTACTGATAATTCGAGGGACTTGATAAAACTTGCTTTTCGACGATAAAAAATTTTAAAACAACTTTCTTGTTTTCTCCTTAAAACAACATATTTCGACGTAACTTATACACACCATCAGAACGTTTGTGATGGACCATCTCATTCACAAGGTCCGGGAATAATAATCGTCTATATCCTCAGGCAGTCATGTCTTATCAACGGCCAGTGACGCAGATATGACCTCCCAAAATCGACCTCTTACTCCTTTTTAAAATATTCCCCTCGTAGATTATCTCGTAACTTAAAACTTGTCATCTCATTCATATTACTGGCTTTCTGGGTTGTTTCTGATTTTCCATGGGTGTCCTTGCATAACCTCTCTTCTTGATAAAAATAAAAATTTAAATAATAAAGTCAAATCATCTTCGAATATACCCAATAGATACATTTATAAATGAACATTGCAGATTTTAGTTTCTTTAAAATATATGTATATTTTCTTTTTTTTTACTTTCCCAAAACTTGACGTTTTCACAAAGTGTAATAAACTTCACCCCATATGGATACGACCCTCAGACCTCTGCTTTTACTGATCCTACAAATCCATAGCTTTTCCTTCCAACGCCTTATGCTGCTTATCGAACTACCCCTGTTGTTACGGGTTTCTTTCCAAGTCCAGTGCTTCAGAGAATTGACACTGCTCTCAACTTTCACTGTTCTACAACATTCCTTATACCAACTGTCGAACCACATGTTTCAAGGGATTAACATGTCTCCCAAACTTTATATCACTCAATCCATTTCTTCAAATTGGGACATATTAAAAACCCCTTTTATTTGACCATTTGCTACCTCTTTCATTTCGTACGCATTTTGGTGGATGACACGTGTGATCAATGGGGACCGGAGTATATTAGAAACATTTTTTTAGTTTCTTTTGAAAGAATTCTGACACAGGTGGTCCTTAAAAATACCTTGTCATTAACATTGAAAGAAAATTGATTTTTTCTTCTGATACCTGTTTCTAGCTTGGGCCGCCTGCTCCAATCGGCGTCTTGCAATTCGGATCAAAGTGGGCAACACTATTGCTGGATCATCTTCCTTGGTTTCTCTCCATCCACCCTAGGTCGTGGAAATGTTTGCCCAAGAATGTTCCTGGTCGTATTCCATAATGGACTTCGTAAGGTGAGAACTGTGTAGAGCTGTGAAACTAAAGTATTCAACAATCCCTCCAATAGGGTACATAATTAGGCCAGGTGGTATGCTTTTGGTGACAATAGCATCTCAAAAATCGCCCAATCTCCTTCATTCCTCTCTCGCGGGGATTCGAAGAGGGATGGCCGAAGGGAAACAAATGGGTAGCCTGAATGCCCATCCCTCTAATCGGTGATACCACTTATGACTGGTGAACTGTGAACCATGATTGATAAAAATCTGTGTAGCTTCCCTACACTGGCAATGTATTTCTCTACTCTACAATACATGCTTCAGCGGTTAGCTTTCTTTAAACAATACAGCTGGAAAAATCTTGGAAAATCCATCTACCATTGAAAAAAATATGTTAGCCCCCTAGTACCCTTTTGGGTAATGGTCCAAATAAATCCACTGAAACCAACGGGTTTTGGGGTCCTCAGGTATTATGGCCTGATAGCCCCTTCAAAATTCTTGTTACTGTATTTTGATTTTTGACACATCTCACAACTTGGAAATGATCTCAGCACAACGCTTATAATGTTAGTCCAATATACATAACGTCTTAAATGTTGTAACACTTAAAGTAATTCCAAAATGTCCTAGCTTGAGGTGGGTGTGAGATACCAGCTTATTTCTCAAAACCTCTGGTATGACAACTTGTCCGGACAGCTCTAATGGATTTTTTGATTTGGTTTTCTTGTACAAGATTCCTTCTTTCACTACATACTTGTTTACCCCAGCATTATTCTTATTGGAATTGGAATTTCCTATTTTTGGTTGTTCTAGGAGATTTTTGATGTCACAAGAACTTCTCGGTCTTCATTCTGAAACTTCTGGATATCTTGAAGTTGTGAGTCGATATCAGGTTCCCCTGCTAGCTGCCCTAAAAAATACCATAAAACTGTCAGGGCCCTGGGATGGTTCTGGCACCAGTCCCCCTTGTCATTCAACGGATATCGACTCAACGCATCTGCTTGTTGGTTATCCTTGCCAGGTAGATTTAAAAATTCCAGCCCAAATTCTTAAACAGCTAAAATCCCCCGAGCTAGCCTATCACTCTTCAACGACAAGTGTTCATAAACGAAAGTGCTCGATGGTCTGACAAAATTATTATCTTTTGTCCTAACAAAAAGTTTCTGAACCTCTGCAATGCCCAAACAATGGATAAACATTCTTTTCTTTAGGGTGTACCTGCGCTCAGCAGAGTTCAACTTACGGCTATTCAGGCAATATACTGATGTGTCCATTTCCATCCAGCTGGCTGATGGTAGCCCCCAAAGCATAGGCGCTAGCGTCTGTTGTCAGGTAGAACGTTTGACCCAGTTCGTTTGTTTCAAAGTTCGAAAATCCATGAACAAACTTTTCCCCTTCTGAAAAGCTGTTTCCTCAACTTCAGTCCATTTCCAAGCTCCCCCTTCTTTAATAGGTCGGTGAGAGGAACTCCTACTTCAGATAACTGACTCGTGTATCCGCGATAGAATCCCACCACTCCCAGGAATGCCTTTATTCCCTGTTTTGGAATTGGGTGACTTATGTTCTCTTATGATTCTTAGTTTTTCTCTATCCATGCGCACCCCATCACATGTCAGGATGTGCCCAAAAATGGAACCTGATCTCTGCAAAATAATGATTTCTTTAGTTTCAAAGTCATCCCATATCGAATGAGCTGATTGAAAGTACACTCCAAATGGTACAATGATCTTCAAAAGACGGGACGTGATTAATATGTCATCAACATATGCTCTTGCGTACCCTCTGCATTCACTACTAAGACTTGGTCCATACATCTGGTGAACCCCAGCCACGGCATTACTTAATCCAAAGGGCAATACATTGAATTGGTATTGTCTTGACCGGTACAAAAAAGCAGTGCACTGTCTAACTCCAGGTTTTAGACTCACTGATAGTATCCTTGTGTTTAGGTCCACTAAATTTCATATCTTGACCCATAGAAATCTTGCAGCATGTCCCCGATGTTAGTGGGTGACTCATAATCCTTGCGTATCAAGTATTCAACTTCGAGCATCCAAACATAATCTTATCGATTTATCCTTTTTTATGACACAGACCAGCGGTTTCCATAGGGACTTGAACAGCGACTAATAACACCATGATTCCAGAAATGGCCTTTGAATCTGTTCGTCCGATTCAGCCTCATATACCTTTGGTAAAGGTAACTTTGATAAAAAAAACCATCTTCTCTTGTGAGGGGTATGTCTGCCTGGTAACTGTTATTCCTTCCTGGCTGTTCAGAGAAAACTTTTCGGCACTGCCATAACACACTCAATAAACGACTCTTTTTTTCTGGTGACAAGTGTTCCAACTCTGCCACAAAACTTTCAAATTCAGCTTTGGTGTGGTGTAATACCTCCAGCTTTTCGGGTTATGTTTTTGGTTCGGCGTGGTCTCGTATTTTTCCCACGGATCTGAACTCTAAGCTAATACTCGCAATTGTCCCTTATCCTGGTTGATAGCCCACTCACATTTCTCAGCATCAAGTGGCATGGCTTTTTCCCGCTTGGGATGGCCTATGAATACTTTTTTTTTTGTAGAAATCCAATGAAATCCCCTTTTTGGGGTTAAATAATCGATACCTATATTATTGGCTTTATGAGATTCTTGACTACCAAGCATTTGACTAGGGTACTTTTACCAAAAGTATTATATTTAAAAGGACTGTTTGTGTATAGGAGGACTTTTCCTGTTGGTGGCACCAGGATCTTGACTATGGTACAGGAAACATGGGATCGGGTTTTCCAATGGAAAATTAACATCTCAACTGTTTCTTCGGAAACACAACTTATCTTCACACCTGAAATCCATCAGACACTTTACCGGAACTCCCCCAACTTCAAGTGTAAGTTCTGGACATGTTGGTCTTTGGTTGATTTTCATCTTCTTCCTCTTGCAACAATTCTTCTCTGATGTCCACCCCTAAAGTACATGCACCCAAAACTTCCACCAAATGGGTACCAGAGTATGTAGAACCTGCGACCTATCCGGGGTCTCTACATCGCAGGTCCGGTGTTTTCCCCTGTGACTATTGCGTTTATGTCGATGGGATGTGGGAAAATGGTTCTGCGGTGGGAAACTCGTTGAGGTTGAAATCCAGGCCCCTGCTGGTATTCTGGTAATTTTGGGAGTTCATGTTCGACTCTTGGGTTGCTGTTGGGGGAAAAATTTTCAAATCTTTTTTTCCTTTTCGCTAGTGTAAGGGGCCCCTACCCCTTGAGAAATGCCCTTTATATTGTCTCTTGTCTCCTTTGAAACCAAGTTGTGATGAGCCTCTTCTTGGCCTCTACCTTGAACATGTCTGAAGGGGCCCTCCAACTCGGACCTCGTCGTTGATTCTCCAGGTGTGGTCCAGTTCTTCTCCCGGAGTTCTGCTGCCGTGGACCATTTGAAACTGTTGTGGGTTTACCATACTCATCTTCACTTGTGCGCTTGCGAGGGGGTGAACCTACAGACTCAATTTTGTTTCTCCTCCGGTCTTGCTCTAGCGTATCCAAACGCTGTAGTCCCGCACGGAATTCATCCAAAGAGCTGTAAGTCACGCCCACTAACATTTCCCGCAAACGTATCGGTTTAAATGCTGTGTAACCATGTATATTAGCTCCGAATCCGTGATGGAGAATCGAAATTTCGACTTCTGGGGTACATATCACTAGATAGCTTTCCAGAGTGCCCCTATTTTCATGATACCGAGAAGCATGCAACTTTGCCCTCATCTGCCCTGTATCTCTACAGACCAGAACATAGCCAGGAACTTGGTACTAAAATCCTCCCAGCTTGAGATGTGTCTTTTCCACTGACCACCAGGGTACAGCATCACCTGTCAGGGAACTGCCTCCTAATCTTACTTTGTCCTTATCTGACAGCCTATGCCCTTCAAATAACTCCTCAAGAGCTAACAGGTGACTGACCGGGTTCTGTCGGTTCCTTCTATTGAATCTGGGAAGTCTTTCCTCCAACGACTTTCCCCCCAAAATGGTCAAGGTGGGTGTGCTAAGTAAGTTGGGCCAGTAACATACCCTAACCTTACTCTTCACCCCAAACCCCTTATTTGTTTTCCCGACTGACACAACTACTCTGGTAGTGTCGTCTAGCTTCTGCCTAGAACCTCTGAACTAGAGCCAACTCCTGATTCTTTGCCGCCACAGCCAGCAAGGACTCATTCTGTCTTGCATTCACTGCATCAACCTCCAACTAAGGTTCTTTAGACCTTCCCCTAACTGTACTGTGTGTTGGGGCCCAGCTGTTTTGCTACGGAATGTTGTGTCGACTCCAGTGCTTGACTAACTTTTTCTAGTGAAACTAGTGAATTTTTCTTAACCCCTTCAATTTCCTGGGCTACAATGTTTTTTTTACAGATGAGATTTGTCCCCCAGGTCAGCTTTTGTTCTGGGTAATCTCCACAATAAAAATCTTTCCTGATATGTCGGCTAGCGAACTCATGCAATCAAGATTTCACTTTTCATGGCTTCCTGACTGGCTGCGAAATCTCCTCTATTTCAAACCCGACTATCTGAAAAGCTTTGAAAACTCTCCTCTAATTTTCGTCTTGACTAGCTTGAAATTTTCCTCTGATTTCAACCAAATGGCTGCCCAAAAACTCCTCTCATTTCACTCATCCCAAATATTAATTGTTGTATCGCTGACATAAAAAATTTTTGGAGGTGAGGCAACAGGGTGTCAAATTTGTAGTGGTTGGTTCGGTCTCCCCGCATGAGGCAACAGATATTGTGGTTGGTTCAGTCTCTATACATTGTGGTGGATCACCCAAACTCGTCTCTGGCAAACTCCCCCGCTAAACTCATGGAATTGGTCTACATCCCTAAACTCACTTACTTCTAAGGACATTGTTGTTGATGTTGTCATTGTCGACATTTCTCCTAGGGTTTGACCTTCCATTGTTAAGTTTCTCCTACAATCTTCAGTTTAAATGTTTTAAATTAGAGCTCTGGCCTTGCTTCTAGTAAAGTAGCTTCCTCCGCTCATGCCCTAATTACAACACAGTTCCCTAACACAAATGCGCCACCACGTTGTGCGCCACTCTAATATAAATTTCCTAATTGTGTCTTATCAAAAAAAGGGTAACGTCGAGATTATAAAAAAAAAACTTGTGTTGGGCGCCACTCCTGGAAGCTAGGAGAACTAATAATAATGATAAAAAAAATAAAAATAAACTTTAGCTCGACTAATTTGAAAAAAATACGACGACTCTAAATGCTCGAGACCTCTGGGTGTGCTCGGGAACTTTTACCTAGATATTACAATGTCAATGTTACAATGGGGTGTTGTAGACTTCCACAAGAGTTGAGAGTACTTAAAAATAAAAAAAATAAAAAAAAGCAATTTAAATACAATGGATCATAAAAAACAAAAAATGTACTAATTGAGATTAAAAATAAAAAAAAAAAAAACAATTGTTGAAACTTTTGTGGTTATTTTTTATTATCATTTTTGTTTCCCTTTTACTACATCCCAAACCTACCTAAGGATATCCGAATAAAATATAAGGCTAATATGACAAAATAAAATATATGGTATTACATAAATTCTTAAACAAAGTTAAACAATTAAATGAAAAATCTCTGAAATGATTAAAATTTTTGGAGTTTTAATTATATATATATATATAATATTTGAGTGAAAGAAAATAATATATGTATAGGCTAAACTTTTATAGAATATATAGTTTTGAGTAAGACAAAAAAAAGTATTGTTGAGGGAAAAAAAAAAATCAATAGAATTAATATTTTTACATAAAAAATAAAATATTAATCAATTCCCTGGAATAGATAGAGTCTGAGTTATTTAGTCCTTTCTGAAAGTTTTTGCATGTATCATAGCTTGATAAATAAAAAAAAAATGAGAAATAACATATATTAAAATTGAAGATTTGGCTGGACCTCACCAATGAATTCATCCAAGTTGAAACCAGAATGTCTGAAGTCTGTTTCCTTTTATTTATTTCTAACTCGTCCACCATTTGAAGAAATAAACACTCTAGTTCGTCTCCAGACACTTAACTTTCCATTGAGTACTTGTACTTTTACTTTCGAACCATTGTTCCACTTGAAAACTAAAATTTAAATTAGGAGCTATATAAATTTGCTCCATGTTAAATGAACTCCGGAAGAAAAAAGCCTCATCCTCTTCAAAAAATGTTCTCGTTTTAACTTAAAAAACGTTCCATATTCTACTAAGTCCAAAGAGAAAACTAATACAATAAATAAAAGATAAAGTGTTGGCTATGAACTGTTTATAAAATAAGATACAAATTTAGTATCAAGATTTAATATATGTCAGTGTTTTCTTAAGAGAATTAAATGTTTATTTTAATCTGTCACAATTGAAATGCGCGCTATTTTGGAACGTCCTTTTTTTTTTTTCTCTTTTTTTTTTTACTACTTTAAAAAGCACGAGACTCGCCACTCACTTGTTCATCATATCTGCGCATGCGTTAGAAAAAATCATGGCTGACATCCAAAAATAAATAGAAGAGTCAACAGACCTCTTGGAAGGAAATTAATATGTTTTAAAAAAAAGTAAGTGTTCTTCTTAGGTCAAAATTAATTGTTTTTAAATTATTTAAAACAGTGTTAGATGTTCTATATTCTGTCCCTTTTTAATTTATTTTAATGGATGCAAATATTAATTTATTTGTCACGACCGCGACACAGCATGTTTCAAACGAAAATAAACCTGAAACTATTTACAAACTTGGGAAAATATAGGAATAATGGTAGGGGGGCAATAACGTTACATTATTAAGAAGAAAAAACCAAAAAATAAAATGGCCACCAACGGGTTATGAAATTATGGAAAACTACGTCATTGCTGTGCGACACTAACAGCAGTAGCCGTCCCCCGAACCTTTTTCCCGATCTGGTCTTGTCTAATTGAGTTTTTATCCCATGGGACTAGCTTGGTGGGTCGCTAGTGGAAGCGAGGGCGTCTGATTAAACGATGTAAGCAAAATTCCTTTTGTCGTAATCCTGTTTGGTTTCAAATAACTTTTCGGCATTTAGAAATAATTATGAAATGTTTTTGGACTTGAACTTTACTTCTTTAGTGTTTTAGTTTTCAAAGACTAATGAAATTAATACTTGGATATTTTACTAATGTTGAGACAAACGAAAATAATGGCAATGTTTCGTTTGCACTTATATTTGTTTCAAAGAATAAAACACTTACATTTTGAACGTTCAATAGTGTTGGAACTTAAGGACTTTGCGAAAGATTAAATACCGTAAGTGGGGGAACTTTGCCCCCAAAAAATTTAATCTTTTTTCTA